>CAKNXH010063952.1:70323-103870 GCA_932178445.1 Andricus quercusramuli | reverse complement strand
TGCTGACAGAGCACATTCATTTTTTTCCGTGCTTAGATTTCTTCTGACAAACTCTCGCACAAGCTGTTTCTCTGAGACAAACGTGGCCAGCTAAGAAATGATAATTAATATTCACTTGAAATTTCTTTAATCAATCTCTTACTGATGATATCTGATATTTTGTAAGGAATTTGGAAAAAATATTTCGCCTAGAAGTACAAGTATTAACTCACACAGTAAATATATTATCAGTAATTTATATGTATTATTATCAAATGAATTAAGTTACAATTTTTAAAAAGTACATATTTTGTATTATTGAAAATTAAGACTTGAAAACATGTTTTCGAATGAAATTATTGTTGAAGACTGTGATATTACAGTAGTATGGTAGAATTTATTGTTGTTCAAAATCTGAAAAAAGAGAACATATTTTTTTTCATGAAATGGTAGTCATTTCTACAAATATCAATGTGAAAAGGTTGCAAAAATGATTACTACATTAAAATTTGAAATTAATTTGTACTAAAATTGTATGACAAATTATTTTTTAATTATTGTTTTAAAGAAAGATATGTCGAAAACAATGCATTATTCTACTGACAAAAATTCTTCCAGGTACAATATTTGAACCTGGGTGGCTTGATCAAGTACGATCCTAATCATTTTTAGTGTTATATGAAGTTAAAAATATCATAAGCAGGAAATTCCATGTTAGAAATAATAAAAAAAAAAGTATTTTTCATATATATTTCTTCAGAATATTTTTAAATTCTGAACATTTTATACAAAACAGAAAGAACAGTATTGAAGTATAACGTAGAGTTATTCACCATGTTTATTAATAACAATTGTCTCGTATAATGTTATGATGAAAGAGAGAACATTATAAAATAGTTTGCGACAATTCATTTCATTTTGTAAAATGTCAGTGACTTATTTGCTATTCAATCAGTTCTTTTTAACTAATTCGAATTTAAAGAGAATGCAAATATTCATTTTGGAATTATATCATATTATTAGCTTTTTTTTAAATTAATAGAGGAAATGGCTCGAATTTATATAGGGCTTGAATTTGAGCCACCTGGATTTCTGGAAAACTGAAACATGTACTAGGTTGGTGACAGTGGGAACTAAACGCACTTAAGTGAAGTGGAAAATAGTGACAGTTTCACTGTTTCATTCGCTTCACAAAAATTATGAGACAGAAAAATAATAAATCGGATATCCTGAGTTCATTGCAGGGAAGTCTTGAATGACTATTCATTATTTCGGGAATGTAGTTTTTCCAATAAATGTTGTATGTAGTAGTGAAGTAGGTTTAGTAGAATAGTATTGCTCGGTAGATATGGAGATGCTTCTGTTCAGTGGTTATGCTTTTTAAACCTGAACATTTTGTACCAGGTGGCTCTAATTTGATATACCATTGGTGGCTCGAATTTTATATACCATAAAATCACAGTTAGACATTATTCAGCTTTCAGAATGTTAAAAAAATGGGTTCATGTATTCATGCACGTATGTGTGTGTATGTCTGTGCTTGTTTAGTGTGGATTCATTTGATCCTAACAATGACGAGTGTAGTAGTGTGGGTACTAACACTTATTGTCCAAGTTGTCTTCTTTGCAGATTTGAGAATGTCAAATACCAGATTCGATTATACTTTTTATCATCATAAATAATATTATTAAATATTTTCATATCGGAAACTTGCTTATCTTTCATGTATTTCGATGGTTTTATAGGTATATATCAAATTAGAGCCACTATTTACCGATTTTCGAAAAACTTGTTTTTTGGTAAATCTTTATTTAAAGAAAACTTGTTCATGATATGAAAAAAACCAATCAAACCATCCGAAAGGTTATTAAATAACCTTTCGAATGACCTATTGTTGGTCGAAATTCGGTTCATAGAGTCCCGGCAATCCATCGAAAAGGAGTTGGTATATCAAATTCGAGCCCTTTCCTCTAATATTTTGGGAGTAATAACATGCTTTAGATTTTGTGGGTGTTTTCCATAAAAAAAATGTCTATAAATATCGCGATTTCCACCAAAAATAAAACAATCACATCCACGTATACGGGAGATTGTAAATAATCACAGAGCCTATCCGTTACAGTTTGCAGTTTGAATCGCTTTGATATCTTTATTAGAACCGAAGATAGTACACTCAGAAAAATGGTTGGCTCGTACATCCATTTTTTGTTGGTTAAGGAATAGTTGGCTAGAACATCTTTTCAGATTGACAGAAAAGCCAAGTCCGTTGGACACAATGACCATTTTAAATAGCTGCGTGTTCGTTGGTCACAGCAGCTATGCAATTGGACTCTCCAGCTATCGAATAGTTAGCACATCCAACTGCTTGGCCAGTGGTTCCAAGCGTGGCTCCCTGACCTATTGCGCTTGCGTCAAGGAGACACGTTTGAGTCGTTGGCCGGTTGGCGTCGTTGGTGTCAGAATTCAGAATGGCGACACCAACCTGACAGCCTGACAAGAGTCAAGAGACGATTTTTATGTTACTTTGTCGATATTTCGAGCATTCGTGTCGTGTGTTGTGATTTTTCAAATTATATTAAGTTACACTTTCTCGTGGAGAATGAATTAAGTGTCCTTCGACGTGAAATCTTGGGTTTTTGAGAAAATGAGAATTCGACGCTCGCCCCAGCGTTTCTTAAGCGGCCATGTCAAACTAACTTCAAAATAATTTTTCGACATATTTTTTGCAACAATTCACATCCACACGTATTGAGATATCGAGATGAAAATTTGGAAAATTAAATAGTGGAAAAGTATGGCATGGTCTTAACGATCTGGAGCAAGAAGCGTCGTGTTCATCGTTCTTCATAAAAGTGCACAATTGTCATCAGGGAAGAATGCTCGAGGATCGAAAAGAATAAAACATCGGACTATGGTATAAAATCCAAAAGAATTTTATATACAAATTTTCATGTTTTGCAGGTAAAACTAATATTTTGCGTCCGATACACAGCTCTTTTCCAATCAGTTTATGCAATCAATCTGTTGCAATCAGAAATGACCTTTAAAAAATATTGATTTAAATAATTTTTACTGTTCAGTTACATGGGACAGCTTGGAAATAGGCTTGGTTGTACGATCTATCTGAAATAGGTGAGTTAGACAACACAACGGCACGGTAACATTTTAAGCAGTTGTTATAGTCCAGGTAGTTGGATGAAGCAGCCAACCCGCTGCTTCACCGCACCAACTCAGTTGGCTGGCACAGCCAACACTACCGTGTCCATTAAAAGTGGCTTTCTCAGCCAACTAAGTGGATGGCGCCCCAGGATCCAACAAAATTGGCCACAGCAGCCAACTTGCGGGTCATACTATCCAGTCATTTCTCTGAGTGTATAGTTGTAATTTATTGTAATTTAAAGCAACAATTTTTATTATTTCTCAAATTTGCCAGCTGCAATTTGTTCACAAAGGTTTTCCTCATATTCATGAATTTTTTCAAATTTTTTCCATTGCCTTTTATATAAGAAATAATGCTCTAAACTTGACTCTTCTTAAATGTGCCCAAAATTCCTTACTTTTTTCACATTTTTCAGTCTGCAAAGCACAAAAAAAACCTTACATGAACGTCTTCGGGATCATTTACGTGTAACACTTGCAGCTTTAAAATTACTATTTGCTTATTACTCTAGCATTTTTTTCGGCTGAGCTGTTAAGCTTCAAAGGCAGATGCCTATAATTTTTGCGTCGATAGTAGACTATACTATCCGTTCACGATACGAAGGCCCCCAAAACAGCTGCACATTTTTGTAATTTACTCTTGAAAAAAATCTCATAAAAACGCAGCTTATACTACGTATGATAAAGCTCACTTGATTGCGCTTAAGAAAAGTCCATATTTGTTTATGTACAAAAATTTGTTTGGAAAATATCCTTCGCGAAAAGGTAAAAACCGTGATTTTTACGCGTCACTCTATCCTTGCTTGACTTTCGATGAGGACAGCTTTAAAAATGAACAGTGTAACAAATTTGAAAAAAAAGTGATGTAGATAATTCCATATTTTGACTATACATAAGTGAAAACAAAACTGCAATATAATAATAGCAATTGTTGTAAAATGAATTTAAACATGACTATGCTATCTCTGGTAATATACGTAGTAGAGAGTTATATTTTGGCTTAAACTTGAGGCATGCGAATTATTTAAATTTCCCCGCGAGAGAAAAATGTGGCTTAATCTAGAGTTAATTGACGAAACAGAGCCTATCACCGAAAACCTGTAACGACATACGTAAAGATGGGAGTGGGGCAAGATCGATTGCGCGGTACCGAGGAATAAGACCTTCTGATGATTATTCATTCGATCGTCTTCTTTTGGGTCATCGCAATCAAATCCGCACCACACTCTACGTACTTAGAGAGATTCGCAGAAGGTATCTATCTGTTGTTTATTGTAGACCGTGATAAATTTTCAAAAGTGTGATTTTTAGAGAAACAGTTCTAAAAAATTTTGTTCGTCATTCATTTTGTTTAATAGTGTGGTGTTTTGTAACGAGCAATTTCTATTACTGTGAGCACAAGCAATCCGACAAATGAGCCATCTTGATGATTTTTGGACGCAATCGCCTCAATAACGTCGTTTAAAGGCAACTCCTGTCTTTGTGAAGACGAATTATAAAATCGCGGGATATCTTGGAGTTTGGCTATTGTGCCATCGTCGGATTTTCCATCTCAAATCAACGGATAGGCGTCAAATGTGTGATAAGTATCCTAAAAGCTTCCTGGATCATAAATAATTTGTCTTACCCGTGCAGAAATTGCCAAGTTTCTTCCCGGTTCCAGACTTGGGCCAGGCTGGGGGCCCCTAGCCTGGATCTAGCTCGGATTTTGCAATGGCTCGAGCTTGGGCCCAGCTAGTGTCAAAGTTCCAAAAATTGACGACAGATGGCGTAGTACTATTCTCTTTGTTTCCTTATTACTTGCGAGTGTTGAGTGTAAATCTTTACAAAGTGGCAAATTTGGTATAAATAAAAATTCGTAAAGTATCTTAATCAGTAATTTGAGTGATAGTTTGAGCCAAACTGAACTTATAAATTTTGTGTGAGTGATTGAGAATAGTAGTGATGCTGCTGATTGATGATGGTCGATGAACAAAATACAAATCATCATTGAAGTTAAATTGATGAAAATGCCTCAAATAAAAAGCACTCTAAAAGACCAGAGGCATCGAGCACTCGTCAGTATCCCATATTTACGCGGTGAAAGTGCAAGTAAGTTCTTATATTAATTCTAAATAATATTTTTACATTAAGATTACACGTAACTTCTAACCTCAAATTGAGAAAACTTTTTCGTCGAATTATCAAGTGCAAAAATGTTGTTAATTTATGTAATGATGTTTAAGACTTAGATTTATAAAACAAATATGGCGGACGTGAATTAAAAAATTATAGTATATAGATGATCATGACGCAGAAAGGTGGTAGAAATTTAGGACGCGCAAATCGAATAAGTGACTTTTTGAATTGACGTTTTGATTTTTTTTCGATTTTTAAATATTACATATTCATTTGTTAACTTTAAATTTGAATAAAAAAATTTCTCCTTAATTTCGGCTTTTAATTTTAAAATTAAAAATTGCTAGGAATCGATAATAAACTAGGGCCAAGCCTGGGCCAAGCTTGGGCCAAGCTGGGCGATCGAACCTGGCCCTGGCCAGATTTGGCGTTTCATTCAAGCTTGGCCCAGGCTAGATCGCCAGGCCAGGGCCTAGTTTTGCCAAGCCTGGGCCCTGTTTGGGCCATGACCAAATTTCTACACGGGTATCTTTGAATTTACGCTCGATTTCTGCTCACTGTGCAAATTTTATATTGATTGCAATTGAATCTCTCGACTTTTATCAACCGTTCGAATTTTATGATTATTTAAATTTAATATCTTAACATTTATTTGGCGGTGCGAATTTTATATTTATTACAATCGATTCTTTTAAAATTTATTTGGCTGTGCGAATTTTATATTTATTTGAATTGATTCTCTTAAAACGTATTTATCGCGGTGCAAATCTTATTATTCTATATAGGCTTTAGCGGGGTATTAACCAATAAATTCGAATTACAAGGCGAGTACATAAGTGTATGATTCTAATTTGAAGGTGAATTGGTTGCTCGAAATGTCTCTGTATGTGTATTTATTTTGACTTTGAATACATCGATATTTTAATCCTGAGTGAAAACCTTTGACTCGTCAATACCTGTTAACCTTACTCGTTATTTATCAATTTAATTTCTTCTGGCTTTTCTGAACGTTATTTAATTGTATTTTCAAATGATAAATTTGATTTGACGCAAAATATTATTTGAATTTATGGTTTATGTTTTTATAATTTCTAAATTCTAACTAAAACAAATCTAAAGTCTCCATTTTTAAAATTTTTTGCAATTATATGTTCAATTAATTTTATAAAATAAAATAATCATTACAAACTGCTTGGAAAATTTCAACAAATGCAATCGAATAATAATTAGAAATAACAATCTTGAAACCTATTAATTAATAACAAATAATCCTGGAAGACCGACGAATGTTAGTGCCCAACGGGAAATTAACAACTTGCGCAGCATTGGGTCAGTACTGGCCAGAGTTCGAAAGCATTGGCGTGGTGCTGGTAGCCAATACTGGCGTCGATGTGGCGTAGTCTTGGGATGATAACGCTATTTAGTACTGATTGCCAGCTTCGGGGCTGTACTACAATATTGTACTCGGCATCAGTATTGGCGCAGTAATGGCTATAAGTACTGTGACTTAGTACTGGGGCATTCGTGGGTGAAAGTACTAATGAAGTACTTTAGTAAGTATTAGCACAGTACGGCAAATAAGTACTGTCAAAGAAGCCGAAGGAGTACTGATCACCAGTAATGGCGATGTACTGGCATGAGGCAGAAATGATAATGATGTTCAGTACAGACTACCAGTATTGCCACTGCACTAGCGGCCTTTGCGATTTCCAGCTTTGCTTTCAGACATGATGGGACATTTTTATATTGATACATATTTTATTTCTTAGAGAAGAAAATAAACGGCATTTTCATTTTTAAGACGTAAACATTCTAAATGACAAAAAAGTTTATGTCAAATTTTTTTTGCTCTTAAATATTTAAAAAATGTATCTGTCTAAATCCCTGAGGGGCATTAATAAATGAAAAACGTTTCACACATTTGAAAGAACACCTGTTCTTTAACAATTGGTGTTACTTTAATTATTTTTTATGACACATACATGATTTCAGCCCTTTTCGATGCCTATGAAGCGGGGCTAAATCTCTACTTTTTACGGACTGAAGAGTGACGTCCGCAATTCATTATTTATGCCGTTTCTTGAAGTCTGTACTACCAGTATCATGCCAGTACTCCGTCTAAATCCGGCAAAAACATATGGGACAACAGTTTGCCTTTTGTTAAAATTTGTACGATACCAATATCATGCCATTACTCCGCCCGTGCTCGACATAGAGTCGTGAGACAATGGTTTGCCGTTTTATGTAGACTGTTCTATGCCAGTATCGTGCCCATGCCCTGCCAATATCCGGCGCACATCCGTGAGACAGTGGTTTACTATTTGTGACAGTCAGTTCTGTGCCCTAGACTGTGCCATTGTCGTGTCACCATTGGGCTTGAAGATGGCATTAGCCCGTATAACCAGGGCTGATTTTTGTGTAATATTGCACACAATCCGTACTGGGTCGATACTGGTCTGCCGATATTGGAACTTAGATTAGGCACGGTGCAGATCCAGTCTCAATATCCGTACGACGCCAGGATTGGCTATACAAGTGTTGGAACATTGCTCTTGGCGCGCTACCGCGCCAGTTGTAAGCATCGGCCCAAGTCTGTAATTTCCTATTGGGATGTGGGTGTGAGGACACAGCAGGATACCATAGCAGCATAGCTGACGGATCTGTTCATTGAAAAAAGGTAGCTACTGCACAACAAGTTGCCATTGGAAAACAAAGTATCCTTTTCCTCTTTCAGAACTTGATGAATAAGCAGACCCCCTGAGGTGACCCTTTAGCTATGGTATCCCATAGTCATAGTCTCCTCACAGCCACACTACCATTCGTCGGTCTTCCAGGATTATTTTTTATTAATTAATAGGTTTTAAAATTGCTACGGCAAGTACGGCAAGTGGGGCAAATAAGTATCAGTACTCTTCCTACAAATCGTAATCAAAACAAGATATCTGGATTTTTTTGAATTTATTATTCAAAGTACTCGCCCTTCGCTTCAATACACTTGTTACAGCGATTCAACAGTGATTCGAATGCATGCGCAAGCTCATTTTGTGGAATAGTCTTCAACGCCCTTGTCGAAGCCGTTTTGATGGTCTCTGCGTCTTCAAAAAAACATCCTTTTCATTTTAATTTCATCTTTGGAAGCAAGGAAAAGTCACACGGTGCCAAATCTGGTGAATAAGGTGGGTGGTTCAAAACACAGACTTGATTTCGGGCCAAAAACTGACGCACAATGAGTGAGTTGTGACTCGGTTCGTTATCGCGCAACAGCGACCACTTCTCTCCATCCCGATATTCGGGTAGAATACGACGGATTCTGCCCATTAAACGCTTTAAAACTTCGAGATAATACGCGCCAGTAACAGTTTGACCTGTTGGAAGGAATTCTTTGTGGATAATTCCTTTGCTATCAAAGAATGCGATCAGCATTGTTTTGATTTTTGAAGGAGTTTTTCGTGTTTTTTTGGCTTGTGGTGAATTTTTCGACTTCCATTCCGCACTTTGGCGCTTAGTTTCTGGATCGTATTGAAAGCCCCATGATTCGTCGCCCGTGACAATTAATTTCAGGAAGTTTGGATCATTTTTTGGGCCGCAGCGATCTCCCTGGAATGATTGACACGAAGTGATTCTTCCTCGTGAAGAATGATTCGAATTGTTTCTTTACTGATATTCAAAGCTTCTTCCATCATTTTTAGAGAAACATTGCGGTCATTTGCTACGAGCTCCCGAACTTTTTCAATCATTTGGGGTGTGCGAACTGAAATTGGTCTTCCTTCACGTTTGTCATCCTCTAGCGACACTCGACCACCCGAAAAACGTTTATGCCACAGGAAAATATTTGCTCTACTTAAACAATCACCGACGTACACTTGCTGCATCAACCGAAACCTTTCTGCTGCAGATACACCAAGTTTTTCGTTGAATTTAATAACCGCTCTTTGCTCCATGTCGAACTTTCTACATCGAATCAAAAGTTGTTTCACGAGAACTGTCATTACACTGTTCTTTGTGATCCGATTGTTCCAAACATTGATGGCTATGGTCAAGTAAATTTAAGCTACGAAATGCAACCACCCACTTCCAGATGGCGTTGCTAGTTGCTGAGAAATAACTTCAGTACTGATACTTATTTTCCACACTTCCTAATTTGTATTCGATTGTATTTGTTGAAATTTTGCAAGCCATTTAAGAGAAAATATAACCCTCTACTACGTATATTACGAGAGATAGCATAGTCATGTTCAAATGGATTTTACGTTGATTGTTATTAATGTATTACAATTTTTTTCACGTACCTAATAGGAAATTACAGACTTGTGCCGATGCTTACACCTGTCGCGGTAGCGCGCCAAGAGCAATGTTCCAATACTTGGCTAGCCAATCCTGGTGTTGTACGAATATTGACTACTGGCGTAGTACACTCTACATAACACGGCAAACCATTGTCTCACGATCTTCTGCCGGACCTGGGCGGAGTAATGGCACGATACTGGTGTCGTACATATTTTAACAAATGGTGAACCCAGGGCTTTGCCGGATCTCGGTGGCGTACTATTATGGTGCTGGTGTAGAGCAGACTATGAGAAACGGCATAAATAATAAATTGCGGACGTCACTTTTCAGTCCGTAAAAAGTGGAGGTTTAGCCACGCTTCATAGGCATCGAAAAGGGCTGAAATCATGCATGTGCCATAAAAAATAACTAAGATCACACCAATTGTTGAAGAATAGGTTTTTTTTTTTTAATTTGTTGAACGTTTTTCCTTTTTTAATGCTCCTCAGGGATTCAGACAGATACACTTTTCAAATATTATACAGCAATTCAATTTTTGATATGAACTTTTATGTCATTTAGACAGTACATCGCCAATACTGGTGCCCAGTACTCCTCCAGCTTCTTTGATAGTACTCATTTGCCATACTGTGCTAGTACTTACTTCCAGTCATTCACTAATACTTATACCAACGACTGCCCGAATATTAAATCACAGTACTAATAGTCATTACTGCACCAATACTGATGCCCAGCACAGTATTTTAGTACAGCCCCAGAGTTGGCAATCAGTACTAAATAGCGTTATCATCCCAAGATTACGCCACATCGACGCCAGTATTGGCTAACAGCACCACGCTAATGCTGTCGAACTCTGGCCAGTACTGACCCAATGCTGCGCCAGTTGCAAATTCCCCATTGGGTATATGTAGAGTCAGAATAGGAATGCATCTATATGAGTTTTAAAAATTTTTTTACATTATTCAGTTCAAAGATGTCGTTATCGAAAGTCAAGCAAGGACAGAGTGACGCGAAAAAAGCTTGGTTTTCATCTTTTCGCGAAGGATATTTTCCAAATCATAAACAAATGGGGACTTGTCTTAAGCGCAACAAAGTAAGCTTTATCATCATATAAGCTGACTTTTCATGCAATTTCTCTTTTACGAGTGAATTACAATAATGTGCAGCTGTGTTGGAGGAGCCTTCCTATCGTGAACGGATAGTATGTGATGTGATGAGGTGGGTGTACCTGAGCTATTAAAACTAAACATTACGAACAAGCCTGTTACACTTATGTAATTGCGGGGTTTCCGGCAATAAAATTAATCTCTTGTCGGTTAGCTTTCCAGTTTAGAAATTTCCGATCAAGTTTATTACTCTAAAATGTGAAGCTTTTTAATTAGGAAGACGTATAAAATCAATTTAAATAAAAAAATTATTCAGACAAATTATAGTTTTCTCATAATACCTGTTTATTATATTTTTATTTGATTTTTCAACTTCATTGTCTTTCCAGATGTTGGATGACTGCCTAATTATTTTTAATTTGAAAGGCCTTGATTCATAATTTGTTCAGTTTTTAATTAATTTAAATTGGGCATTACAAATTTCGTTTAAATTGCCGTGTGGAAAAATTTCTTGGCAATCTTGAGTCACGCTAAGTCCAGTATAGTTTTTCTCAAGCCTGTCTATTCACGCAATACTAGACTGACGCTACATTGGAGCTGTCTAGTTTTGCTACGTGTTAGATTCAAACCTTTCTGCTGTCTAGTCCCAGTTTCGGCGCTATCTAAGAGTTTGTTACGAATTTGAATATATAACGATTCTCTACATTTTAGCTAGTTTCTATATTGAATCACGGTTTGGACTTGAACAAAAATTACAGAGGTGAATTCAGAAAATAATCATATTTGAATGAAAGATTTAGGAAATTGCAATACGCAATTGCAAAAATGCTCAAGCAATAATTAACTGTACACTATTACATATTTAAGATAGTAAGCAATAATTGTTGAAGGTGATCGAAATCTTAATACAAGAACTGCGTATTCTTAAGAACGATTTTTTGTTAAGAATGTTTAAAAACATTTTCTTTCAATTGAATTATATAGTAAAGTTATAATACATTTATAATAATTTTAATATGTATAATGCTATGTAAAGTATTGATGATATTCCAGAAAATCAAATATTGTTACAAATTATTTATATAATTTATTTTAATTATTCATTGATTGCGTGAACGATAATTAAGCCTAACGTAATAATTATTTGAAATGATAAACAATCATTATTTCGTAGCCTAATCGCAAGTAAAATCATACAAAATTTATTTTTTTCAATGATTTGTTCACACAACAAGCACTTTTAATGTTTAGAAAATTGTTCATGTTTTTTTGAAATAAATATTAGGATGAAAAAAAATTTAACTTTTAGATGGATGAGGTGTTAATGCGACGGGACAAAGTCACAACAATATAATAGGAAATTACATCAGAAGTTCGAAACCAACTGTGAAAGTACCAAGTACCAACTGTACTATACGGTAGCGAGGCATGGACCTGTCAAGAAAAGGACAGATGAACGACTGACGAAGCAAGTATATAAAGGTAAAGTAAATGGCAGAATGCCCAGAGGTAGACCGCCGAAAGAATGGTTAGAATCTGTAAATGAGACATTAATCCGAAGAGACATAAGAAGTCATAGGAACAGAAGAGCTTGCATGAAGAAATGCATGGACGTAAAGGAAGCTAGAGTAGTATGCCAGGACAGAAAAGTGTGGCGACAAATAGTTTATAAACAGAGTGACAATAGAGTGAATGATGCCTGAAACAAAGACCTTGGATACTAATGGGCCCAAGTGGGGAACCATACATAACAATTTTGTGAGGCTCTCACTTGGGGTGATCGCTAGAGGGATTGATCAGCAACCTGGGTCGGAGCAGTGTTGCGGAGTGAACGTGTCATTTGAATAAATAACACGAAAACTCCAGATCAATCTAAAATATCTATACCTAACACATATATACCTATATACCTATCTACCTTATACCATATAACGACCTACTTCACACCTATATACCTATCCCAAAATACTTTCCAACCGAGCAAGTCACGCCTACCCCGAAAGGGAAATGGCTTAATGGTATAATAATAATAATAATAACATTCTCATAATGTGAAGGTATTGGTTTTATGTAAAATTTGACTTGGTCGGTTTTCATCAAATCTCCACGTTTCGAGACCCCCTGAGTCAGAAAAAACGATTTTTACGAAGTCTGTAGGCACGATATCTTTCGAAAAAATAATCAAATTGGATTCTGCTTCGGCAAACATTTTAAGGGCCTAAAGAGAAAGAACAAATTCGTTAAGCAGCTAATTCGAATCAAAATTTAAAAAGTTAGAGTTTTTTGAAAATTTTTGAGACCATTTTTTTTATGATTCAAAAATGCTATGTACGGCTAGTCATAGTACTAAAAACTGGAACAGTTTATTCTAATGACTTTTTGGGATAAAAGAAAAAATACCGGAGTAATAGCATTTTCAAAATTCCAAAAAACAAACGAAATTGTACATTTTAACCCGAAAAACGCACGATATGAAAAAAAGTCACGAGAAGAAAAACATTGCTTTTTGAACACCCTACAGTATTTTCATAACAACTTTTTGAATTTTTTGAAAAATTAAAAATTCAAATTTTGCTCGCACAAAAAATAATTTTAAAAAAATTTGCCCGCAGCGCGGGTACATTCTCATTGAGCGGCTCGCGAGTTTGAGCGCGCCTGGGGCACGCGACTGTTGGTTCTCGCGCTTCGCGTTCGATAATATATTAATCTCGATATTTATCTTAATTTAGTGATTGTGAATTCTCTTTTGTTAAAGATCCTTCGTCTTTAACGAACTTATTCTCATCATATTTCTCGTGCTTCGCACTCGAATAAAATATGACCAATACGCGAATTTTTGTATATTATGTTCAACTCAAATATATTGAATGTATATACTATATTAATAGCTGTATATCTCGGCTCCAAACTGCTCACTCAGATATAGCAAAATAAAGAACAAATTTTATTTTTCATGATTATTGTAATATTCTTTCTTTATTTGCCATTAATCTCTAGAAGTGTTCACACAACTTTAACTTGTTTATTTGTAATTTTATGTTTCATGATTAAATCAAAAACTACATGTCCTATAAAAAAATGGATGAAAGCAAATTTGTAGATATAATTTAGACGAACAAATTATGACATCAGCTTAAGACCGATTTTGAAACAAAACTGTAGAACGCATCTTTGCAAATCCTACAAATTGAAAACTGTAATATTCAATTCGTGTTCTTTTTGTGGAATATTTGAAAAAACGTGATTTTTTATAAATATTGTGCCTCTGTTCGCAACTGCTGCATTGGACAGAACAAAATAAAGCAAATGTATTTTATTATTCGTTCTTTATTTCACAATAATTTCTGTTTGCATTGATTCTGAAAAGTATACATAAACAAATTTGTTTTAGATAAATAAGCAGATTTTCTTTTCGACAAAGTCAGACAGACAACGACGGAAAAACTATTATTTTATACTCAGGGGGTCTCAAAACGTCGAAATTTCATGGAATCCACAAAAGTTATTTTTCACATAAAATTAGTACTTTCTTATTATGATGAGAATGTAATAATTCATTATTTTTTGTGCGATCAAAATTTAAATTTTTGATTTTTTCAAGTAAATTCAAAAAGTTGTGATGACATTCTTGTAGGGCGGTCAAAAAGTAACGTTTTTTGTCTCTTGACTTTTTTTCATAGTGTGCTTTGTTTTGCTAAAAATGTTAATTTTCGTTTTTTGGGGGGATTTTGAAAATGCTATAACTCTGACAATTTTTTATTTATCGAAAAAAGTAGTGAGAGTAAATTGCTTGAATTTCTGAGTGCTATGGATAGCCGTCCATGGAATTTCTGAATTTTGAAAAAAATGGTCTAAAAATGTTTGAAAATGTTCTAACTTTTCGAATTTTCATCGAAAATAGCTAGTTAACGAACTCGATCTTTCTTTTTGGTCTCTGAAACTGTTTGCAGAAGCACAATCCAATCCGATCAGTCTTTCAAAAGTTACCCGGTATACAGACGACGACGACAACGACAGACAGATGCCGACGTAAAAACTATTTTTTCTCACTCAGGGGGCCTCAAAACGTCGACATTTGATGGAATCCACGAAAGTCATTTTTCACATAAGAGAATGTAATGAATTTTTTTTTCTGTCGAACTATATGAGATATGATAAAAGACGAATGGACCAAAATTGTGCATCTAAAAAATATCTACGAATTTTTTATTATCCACTTTTTGATATGACGCGTAACTTTGTTTTATTCGTAAAAAACAGTATTGAAAATAGAAAAATAAAATGTTTAGACGAATAACACAAGCTACGAAAAAAATAAGAAAGATGAAATTTTTTATCCAAAGAAGAGGTACAAATTTGTTATCAATCATGTTTCCATAGGATGCGTAGTTTTTTTATTTATTCGTAAAAATAACATTGACAGTAAAAAAATCAAATTTTTGGAAAAACAATGCAAGGTACGAAAACAGATGAATGAACAAAAATTGTGCATTCAAAAAAGATATACAAACTTGTAATTAATTTTTGTTGTAAGAATATATTCAAAATGAAATAAATTAACTTTTTTGGAAAACGGCACAAGCTAAAATAACATTTTAGCTAATAAAATTTTTCGCCTAAATTATATCATTATTCTTCATTTGAAATCAAATACAAATTCAGTAATTTGTATATGAAGAACATCAGGGTGTCTAGTGATCAGGCAATTTGAAATTCCCGGGTTTTTCCCGGTTTTTTCCCGGTTTTTTCCCGGTAAAATATTTTTCCCCCTTCCAAGTTTTAGATGTCTTTTTGTGATTTCTGAACGTCAGCGTATACATAGATATAAGAATTTTAACATAATATATAAAAAAATCTGCCCGCTGCCCGAGCACACTCTAATCTCGCGCTGCGCGCGCGTCTCCCAAATCTGGGCGCGCCTACGGCGCGCACCTGTTCGGTCTCGAGCTTCACGCTGGATCATTGTACATACCCTACATTTTTCATAAGACTTTTGAAATTATAGGTCAAACCATCAAAAACTGGAATTTAATAATTGCGAATTCTCTTCTGTTAAAGCTCCTTTGACTTTAACGAGCACATTCTCATCACGAGTCCGTGAGCTCTTTTTTGGGTGAAGAACTTTTGTCTCTTTATTTTTTTCGTGGCTTGTGTCATTTTTCTTGAGGATAAATTGTTCGAATTTCCGAGTACTACGAATAGCCGTACATAGAATTTTCAAATCTTGAAAAAAATGGTCTAAAAAAATTTGAAAATGGTATAACTTTTAGAATTTTTATACAAAATAGCTGATTAAAGAACTCGTCCTTTTATTTTTGGTCTTAAAAAGTGTGTCGAAGCTCAATCCAATCTGATCATTTTTTCGACAGTTATCATGCCTACATGCAGACTACACACTACATACAGACTACAAATAGACTGCTTCTTAAATGTGTTTTTTTTACTCAGGGTGTATCAAAACGTGAACTTAATGAAAAACGACTAAGTTAAATTTCACATAAAACCAATACCTTCTCATAAGAATGAGAATGTGAAAAATTTGATTTTTTTTTTTATTTCGTAATGTAATTTTTCATGATTACAACCAAAACCACGCGTCCTATAACAAAATTATTCATCACAAATTTGCAGATCTTTTTTAGGTGCACAATTTTTTTTGATAAATCTTTTTCTGTTTCTTGCATAGTTTGACCGAAAAATCGAATTATTGTTGATTTTCCATTTTTTTTTTTAATCAAAATTTGAATTTTCGACTTTTCAAGAAAACTCAAAAAGTTGTTATGATAATCTTGTAGGTACATAGAATTTTCAACTATCAAAAACATGGTCTTAGCAATTTGAAAAATGCTCTAACTTTTTGAATTTTGATCCAAAAAAGCTGGCTAACGAACCAGTCTTTTTCTTTCAGGTCTTAAAAAAGTGTGCCAAAGTTCAATCCAATCTGATAATTTTTTGAAAAGTTATCGTGCCTAAAGACTGCAGACAGACTACAGAATACAGAGAGACTACAGAGTACAGAATATACAGACAGATTACAGACTACAGACAGACACCTTCGTAAAAATCTTTTTTTCTGACTTAGTGGGTCTCAAAACGTGGAGACTCGATGAAAACTGACTGAGTCAAATTTTACATAAAACCAATACATTCTCAATAGGATGAGAATGTAAAAAATTACATAAATCGGTACTTTAGATAAGCATAGGAAGGAACCTTTACATTGCAGATAAAGTGGAAATGGAATGAAAAGAAGATAAAGTAGAAAAAAGTCGATTCTTCGATCAAATACAAAAAATTACCGGTCCGAAACAAAATTCCCGGGGATTTCCCGGTTTTTTCACGGTTTAATAAAATTCCTGTGCTTTTCCTGGTATTTCGGAACGCGAAACGCGACAAACAAATCGCGCGCCGTAAGTGCACTCAAACCCGTGTGGAAATAATTTCTGGCTGACTGGAATTATCCTAGCGCCAGTACTGGATTATTCGTGGCTGTCTATTTACGCCAGACTAGCTTGGCGGTCTTTTAGAGCTATCTATACTTACTAGATAGCAAATTCCATCACGCAGTTCTGTCCAAACCCACTAATGTCGCTAGCTAGAATTCAAAATAATATCAATATAGAAATTCTGTCTAAAATCTAGCTTGACTCTAGAAAGTAGTACTATTTGGACTTAGAAAAAGGAGGCGTCATAAAATGATAAATAATAAAAGATAAAAAAATTACATTTATTGCGCATCAACGAGCAACTTGAAGTTTCACCAGCCTTCCGAACGTTGCTACAGTGCACAAATCGAAAGAAATAGAAAGAATTAAATTGCCCATGTTGTCAGTGCTGTACTGTGTTGTCATCGCAGAAATTTTAATTTAATTCAGCATTAGGTAAGTATTTCATTTATAAATATTGTTTTAGATCATTATTAATTATGAATCAAACTGACTTATTCATATATGTGTAAGATTATGCAGCATATAGTTGGTACAATCCTCGAAATTGGTAGAATTATTTTCTAGCCTCAAAATTTATACTATAGTTCCTGAGAAATGAAATGAATATAAAATTTTTATTAATAACTGTTAAATTATAGTATTTTATAATATATTATATATAATATATATATATATATATATATATATTATTAATATATTATAATATATTATTATAATATTAAGGAATTTATTTTATTTGTAGCCATGCACGAGCTTGCAGTTACTTGCTGTTTTTGCTGACACTGCAGAAGTGGTCTGACACTACATTGCGTATTGGCGAAATATTGAATAATAGTCAAAGTTTGAGTTTGAGTAAGTAACTTTCTCGTTCTTATTACACATATCTATACACATATATATAGCACTCACATACATTGCAATCATGTATTTCCTAACCTCAAGTATCATCCTTGCAGAATATCAAGGATTTCATTATTAGTATATAATAAGCTGATAAACTTATATATTTTCGGTAAAAAATCGTTCTTGTTTATAATTTATAATTATTTACTTTAATTTATTATACAAATTCTTTGAAAAATTAAAAAATTTATTATAACACTGTGACCGCAATATTCATATAATAAGTGCGAAATATAATAAAATATTACGTATATAAAAATTGTTTTATTAGTGCTTAAGAGTCAAATATTCTTTTTATTATTGGTAGTTAAAATTTAATGGACGGGACAAAAAGAAAACGACTCCAAGGAAGACACCACGTGAGAAAATTTAGAGCCCTTTTTAAGGCTGCAAATCGTCTGAGTTCAAGAAAATCCAGCTCATCCACTGAAAAATTATCGCTAGATGACGGTAATAATCAGTATTTATATGGTTAGAACACTTTTTGGTCATATATTTCATTCAAAGTACCAGTTTTTCGTTATAACTGTATCCAAAACATTTTAAACCGTTGACAAAAATTTGTCTTATATGCCTCATCATCTTTCGTTTAAATTAAACATTAGAGGTTAGAGCTGAGTGAAAATGGTGAAATTAATCGAATCGTTCCGGTCCAGTAAAAAAAAAAAACTTGTGGGTTGGCATCCGATAAATGTGATTGCCAAAACGTTGATCAGGTTACGACCCAGTAATGATCTAATTTTCCTTTGAATGATCAATCTCTTCTAAAATTATCAAAAGCACGTTATTTGACTGAGTTAAATGCACTTCTTTTAAAAAAAGTTGAGAATCTGGAATCTGAAATTTCTTCAGCTTAATCTGAAGAAACATGGTAGTATTGGTAGTGTTATTTTTTTATGGGAAGCATTTCGCCGTCATTTTTTAAATAATGGCTTTTTTTCAATCTTCAAATTAAAAACCCGAACAGAAAATATTAACCGATTTCCAAAATGTTTAGAACTTTTTTCAGATGCCAACCCAATAGTTGTTTACACTAGACCGAACGAGTTGATTTAATGTTAGCATTTTCACTCCGCTCTATTAAACGTGCAGTATTTTAGTTTTAATTAATTATTTATTCCCATACTTGCTGGCCAACGAAATATTTTGGCATTTCAGTAAATAAAAAATTTTTAAGACAATCAACCACTTATTTTTCCTGACTAATAATGTTACACTTGTTATATTATATTTTACATTTTGGATTAAATTCCATTCAGGAGCCTTCGTAGATTAATTCTACGAAGTTCTATACTATTTTGTAAATCGATCTTTTCTCTTCAATCAAATAATTTTCATCTTGCAGGTGGAAGAGAGAGGCCTCTAATCAGGGGGGCCAACCCCGGGTGGGGCAGGTCAGGCGGCTGCCCGACTTGTTACAAGGGGGGGGGGGGGGTCATGGCGATAATGTACTAGTTGTAAATAATAACATATATTGTGTAAAAAAGTGGAAGAAATGAGAAAAACACGTATGGGAAGAAAGTAAAATAATACAGAACGTTCAAAAATACAAATTACGCATGAATAAGTTTATATTTGTGAACAAGCCAGTTTACGAATATTACTGAAAATATTAAGTAATACGAATTACGCAAAGTATCTCAAAAAAATTGCAATCATATATATTGTTTACACTCTTGTATATTATGCAGTTTGATCTCCAATAATGTTTTATTAACCTTTTGGTATAGAAAAAGTTATACCACCGAAGAAGTGTAAACTGACATTTTTGTCTGGAAATTTTTAAAAATTTATGTAACCTTTTTTAAGATTTTAATTAGGCAAACAATTATGTTTATATTGAGGAAGAAATTTCGATGGATGAAGGCAAAATGAGTCAAAAACTCATATGTTTATTAAAGTGTGTTTATTAAAGTAATGCGAATTATATTTTTCAATCAATTTCTCCACCCCTTATGATATTAGGGAATTTTAAAAATAATACATGAAATCGATTTGCTAATTTTTTTAAAACATTAAAAGTTGTAAATCAAATCGGAATACCAAAATGATTCGATTTCATTTTATTCAATTTCAAACGGACTGTAGTAATGTTTTTGAAATTGCATAATTACAATCATAAGTCGCTTCTTTTTGTAAGCTAGTCTTGATTCCATATGTACAAAACATCTCTATCCCCATTTTTTTTTAATGTTTGCTGAACAGATTTTAGAATAAATTAAATTAATCTGCATTGAAGCAGAATAAAATACTTTAATATACTGTTTAAGAGCAAGCATTAAAGCACGCGTGTAGTAAAATGTGCACTGTTAGAAAAATCTGTATGAGATTTAATATACATGTGTGTGAAGCAAATATGCACTACCGCTACTGAAATGTAACATACATGGGTGTAGTGAATTTAATATACATGTGTATTAAATTTAATATACAGGTCGGTATAGCAGTGTGCATGAAAACTCAAAGTGCTTTCATTTCTTTAAATCTTGTCAAATATTCGAAATTGAATTAATAATCTAGAATTCGTTGACTGGATTGTTATTTATAATGAAAGTGCGACGTACGGGTGGAACTTTTTCCAAAATCCAGTCTCAATAGTAGAAATTTAATGCTAGTACAGTTGATTGTAGGTTAGGTCTATTATTTGTTTGCTTAATTGACCTTTTCGACTTAAAATCCAGTCATATTTTTGATTAACTGGAAGAAGGTATCATGTTTTATTATTTAGAGTCGAAAATTCATGTTGAACTTATTTTGAATTTGTGTAAAATGGAATTATCTGATTTTTCTTGTAAGTGATTAACATGAATGTATATGAAATTTAATATACACGCTCTTAATGTCGATTTCATACGATTGATATATTAATTTTAATACACATGGGTATATTAAATTTAATATTATTTTTAACAGTGTGTACATCGATATGAATAAATAATTTTCTTCCAAACTTGTGTACCTGTAGTTCATAATTTTCATGCCCCAAATGTTCAAATTTTGAAGAATGCCCAAAAGATGACCGCATGTGGGCACTTAGAACGTGAGAATGCTCGTCCCATTCAAAAATAGCCCAATTGAATCGTTTCTTACTACAAATCGCTTCTACGTACGTTGTACTGCTACGAAACTTCCGCCCAGGCTATTTTTTTTTGCTTGTCGGAAATTTGCAGGAAAAAAAGGGGGGGGGGGGTCATGATGAAGGAGTTACGCCCGTCCTGTTTGGAAAAGGATTGGCGCCACTGCCTCCAATTGACCGTGGACCAGTCTCAACAAACGCTGTCGATTGGGACGGGTATCGAGCGTTGAGATTAAAAAAAATAAAATGGAAGACGTACCTGTTATAGTTATTGATCAGAATGCCGGAATGCTTAAAAAAATATGTTAAACAGCAATAAGTAAATTTATTTATAGATTTTTGAGGTAATTAATTTCTGTCACAAAATCTCATATGAGCTATATTCCAATTTTTTGCAGAAATATGGAATTTATTTATATTCTCAATATAGGTCGCAGTCACATTTTGTCATAAATTGTATAATTATTAAAAAACAATATTAAATTTGCAATCTAGGTTGCATCCAGGTCTGCTAGATTTGGCTAGATTCGCTAGAACGCGTCAGTACAGCCGGCTTAGATAGCGGCTGGTCGATTGGAGCGTTACATTTGCGCACCGCCCCAGCACAGTTACATGAGATAGCGCCAGTATAGACTCGTGGCGGTCTAGACTGGAACGGTCTAGCGCAATGAATTATTTCCACACGGGAACTTTTTTGTTTCTATCATACGGTGCACAGAACCAAGCGTGGAACGCAAGGTTCAAATGATTTTCAAATCAAATATCGAGCGCGAAGCGCGAGTTTCTGGGGATGGGGTCAACTTTGCACGTAGCAACTTTGCACGTGCCCAACTGTGCACGTCGATGGCCAGACGGACAACTGTGCACGTCGTTGGTCAGACGGACAACTGTGCACGTGTCAACTGTGCAAGTGCACAGTTGTCCAAGTACCAACTGTGCACGTGCACAGATGGTACTTGGACAACTGTACACTTCGAAATTTAGACGTGCACAGATGGACTCCTGTGCACTTTAACGTGCACAGATGTCACTTTCCTAACTGTGCACGTGCACATATGTCACTTGCCCAACTGTGCACGTGCACATATGTCACTTGTCCAACTTTGCACGTGCACAGATGTCCCTAGCCTAACTGTGCACGTGCACAGATGTCACTTGCCCAACTGTGCACGTTTATGTCCTTACGTGAGGGTTTATAACTTGTATAAAAACAACTATAAAACCTTACTAATTCTCTCTATTTATCATATCTCATAAATTGGCCTAGTTTTAAGTGCTTTCTCATACAAAAATTCATAATTGGTTCCGAATATCATAACTGTACGTATCACTCCAAAGGTAAGATTCATAAATCTATTAAAATTGGTTGAAATCGATATTTCTTAGGTGAATAATAATATTTCGCAACCCAAAATTCGATTGTTAAATGATAAACTTGCTAAGATTATAGCCAGAATGCTTTCAATTCTGAAGAACAAATGGGAGAAAGAATTCGGACATGCGCAAAAGTTTGAAAAACCCGCGAGCCTCACTTTCGGCGAATTCATAGAATTCAAGGAATTCATAGATTTCCGTGAATTCATAGTGAATTCGCTGAATTAGTTAAAATCGTTGAATTGTCTGACTTCCCTAAATGCCTTACTTTCTCTAAATCCCTTGAATTCTCTGAATTCTCTAAATTCCTAGAATTCCCTGAATTCTCTGAATTCCCTGAATTCTCTGAATTCTCTGAATTCCCTGAATTCCTTGAATTCTCGGAATTCCGTGAATTTTTGGAATTACCTGAATTATCTGAATACCCTGAATTATCTTAATTCGTTGAATTCGTCGAATTCTCTGAATTCCTTGAGTTCGCTGAATTCCTTGAATTAGCTGAATTTCTTGAATTCTCTGAATTCCTTGAATTCGTCAAATTTAAAGAATTCTGTGAATTCCTTGAATTCATTAAGTTTGTTGAATTCGTGGAATTTGTTTAATTCTCTGAATTCCTTGAATTTGTTGGTTTCTTCGAATTCTCTGAATTCCTTGAGTTCGTTGAGTTCCTTCAATTCCCTGAATGCCTCCAATTTGCTAAATGCCTTGCTTTCTCTGAATTCCTTGAATTCGTTAAATTTGTTGAATTCGTTAAATTTGTAGAATTCCTTGAATTCTCTGAATTCCTTGAATTGGTTGAATTCCTTGAACTCCTTGAATTCCTTGAATTCGCTGAATATCTAGAATTCGCGGAATGCCTTCAAATTTGCTGAATGTCTAGAATTCTCGGAATTCCTTGAATTCTCGCAATTCCCTGAATTATCTGAATAGCCTGAAGTCTCTGAATTCCCTGAGTTCTCTTAATTCCTTGAATTCGTCGAATTCTCTGAATTCCTTGAACTTTCTGAATTCCTTGAATGTTTTCAATCCTCTGAATTCCTTAAACTCTCCGAAGTCCCTGAATTGTTTGAATTCCTCGAATTCTCTGAATTTCTTGAGTTTGTCGAATTTCTTGGATTCGCTGAATGCCTTCAATTTGATGAATAACTTGAATTCTCCGAATTTCTTGAATTCCCTGAATGCAAGAAATTCTCTGGATTCGTTGAATTCTCTGAATTACTTGAGTTTCTTGAATTCCTTCAATTCGCTGAGTGCCTTCAATTTGCTGAATGCCTTGTTTTCTCTGAATCTCTTGAATTCTCTGAATTCCTTGAATTCTGTGAATTCTTCGAATTTTCTGAATTCTTTGAAGTGTCTGAATTTCTTTGACTCTCTGAATAACCTAAGTACGACCCTTACGTAAGGATATAAACGTGCACAGTTGGGCAAGTGACATCTGTGCACGTGCACAGTTGGGCAAGGGACATCTGTGCACGTGCACAGTTGGGCAAGGGACATCTGTGCACGTGCACAGTTGGGCAAGGGACATCTGTGCACGTGCACAGTTGGACAAGTGACATCTGTGCACGTGCACAGCTAGGAAAGTGACATCTGTGCACGGTAAAGTGCACAAGAGTCCATCTGTGCACGTCTAAATTTCGACGTGCACAGTTGTCCAAGTACCATCTGTGCACGTGCACAGTTGTCCAAGTGACAACTGTGCACGTCTAAGTTTCGACGTGGACAGTTGTCCAAGTACCATCTGTGCACGTGCACAGTTGTCCAAGTGACAACTGTGCACGTCTAAATTTCGACGTGCACAGTTGTCAAAGTACCATCTGTGCACGTGCACAGTTGTCCAAATGACAACTGTGCACGTCGAAATTTAGACGTGCACAGATGGGCTCCTGTGGTCTTGGACGTGCACAGATGGACGTGCACAGTTGTCCGTCCGGCCATCGACGTGCACAGTTGGGCACGTGCAAAGTTGCTACGTGCAAAGTTGTCCGTCACCCGAGTTTCTGGATGAGAATGTGTTCCTTAAGGTCGATAGAACCTTAAGTAAATAAAGTTCATTTTCAGTCAAAAATAAGAACAAATTTAACAATCACTTCATATGTAGAGATTTTGATAATTTTATAATATTGGCGAATAAACTTTTTCTTTTCATCGAAGTCGAACACGAAGTTCAAAAATCTAGAGAAACCGATCATAAAGCGCGATGTAAATACATTCGAGCGCATAGCGAGAGGCGAATACATAATCGAGCGCTAAGCGTGATATAAATATGTGAGCGAGCGCGATCCATATCTGCCTTACTAAGGAAAAGCTTACCTAAGTGGCATTGTCGTTTAGGTCGAATTTAACATTTTCAGAAATGAGAAAATATACCGTAATCGCGAAGACACTTATGTAAGTTTTTCCTTAGTACGCAAAGTGGGCTGAGAGACCACCAAAAGTGGCCAAAAGTCAACTTCACAGTTAGTAATGGAAGAATTATTTTTCATAATATAGATGAGTTGAAGAAACTTTTCACCAAATTTTATGATATTTTAACTGGTCCTTTTAATTCTAGAGCATTATGAATTGAAGAAATGTTTCTTTTTTTGTTACTGTTTTTTGAAGAAAATCGTTGAAAAACTCGTTCATAATGTTACGAACCAAAATGTTACAATTATTGCTGCTTATTAGAGTAATCATAAATGATTGCGTTATAGAAAAGAAATCCAAATTTTAGCTCGGTTTGGAATCCACTCACTTTGTGCTCATGCATTTAAGGAATTCACAGCAATAGACAATTTTTGAATCAAAAGGTCCCCGAGGTTACACCTGATATCTAATGTTCTATAGAGCTTTTAGGTTCATTATGATGTTTACTATCAGGATATTTGCCACCGTCTGCCACCATTGATATTTGACGAAGATATTAGTGAATAAAGTTGAGCGTGCACAGTGGGCTGAGAGACCACCGAAAGTGGCCAAAAGTCAAATTTTTGTTAGGATTCATATGAAACTTGGTATAAGGGGGTTTTTTAGGTCGCTGATTTCGAATTTGACGTCAAAATTAATAAATTCAAAATGGAGGATCCAAGATGGCGCCTGAAATTTCTAATTTTTTATTTATTTATATGAAGCTTGGTGTAAGGAGGTTTCTGAGGTCGCTGATTTCGAATTTGAAATCAAAATTCAGACATCCAAAATGGCGGATCCAATATGGCGCGTGAAATTTCTAAAATTTTACATATTCATACGAAACTGGTTATGAGGAGGTGTCTGAGATCGCTGATTTCGAATTTGACGTCCAAATTCATAAATTAAAAATGGTGGATCCCATATGGCGCCTGACATTTCTAAATTTTCACTTCCCTGCCGATTAAACAGAACTGAAATAGCACGCAAACAGCACTGCCCAGTACCGTTTCAGTGCTGCTCGTTTGAAGCTACTCAGATTTCAGTTTTAAATCCCTGCAGAAGTTCCCTTCATACCTGCGAATAGGCTACCAAGTAGACCAGCGGAAAGGGATTAAAAATTAAAAAGTAAAATTTGTAAAATTTTGTAATTACCTCTGCGAAAATTAGAAATTCAGAATCTACAAGTTTAGATAATTTCAGATATCTAACTTTTTGTTCGAAAAGTTTAAAATTGGAATGAATATAATGTATCTCGTAAATGAAATGAGATACGCCAAATCAGACAATATTTTCGAATTCAACTTCAAAATAGTATATTAGTATATAATTTATAAGTATATAAGATATATCATAAGAAAATTCATAAATTAAAAAAGTGTTAATAATTTCAAGAAAATTTTAAAAAGGGATTTGGGTTGGCGGCGGCCAACTACTGTAAACCACTCTGCCTGTCCGGTACGTGACGAATACAATAGAACCATTATATGACCGTCGCATTACCCTGAGTGCCGTTTAGGTGCCGAAATCAGCACAAACAGTCACTGAAACGGCACTGGTGGCCCAGTGCCGTTTCAGTGCTGTTTTATCGGCAGGGTTAGACGAACTCTAATTAACCGACGAAGAAGAGTTTGACGTGGACGGAGATATTTAATGAGAGGCAAGAGGACTCATTTCAAATTTTGATACAAAAATGTAAAAATACAAATACAAATGAAAAAAAAATTTCGAAATTTTAGGCACCATATTGGATCCGCCATTTTGAATTTAAGAATTTTGACTTCAAATTCGAAATCAGCGACCTCAGAAACCTCTTTGCACCAAGTTTCGTATAAATGAGTAAAAATTTAGAAATTTCAGGCGCCCTATTGGATCCGCCATTCTGAATTCATGAATTTTTACGTCAAATTCGAAATCAGCGACCTCGGAAACCCCTTCATACCCAGTTTCATATGAATATGTAAAATTTTAGAAGTTTCATGCGCCATATTGGATCCGCCATTTTGAATTTATGAATTTTGATGTCAAATTCGAAATCAGCGACCTCTGAAACCTCCTTACACCAAGTTTCATATAAATAAATAAATATTCAGAAATTTCAGGCGTCATATTGGATCCGCCATTTTGAATTTATCAATTTTGACGTCAAATTCGAAATCAGCAACCTCAAAAACCCCCTCATACCAAGTTTCATATAAATCCAAAGAAAATTTGACTTTTGGCCACTTTCGGTGGTCTCCCAGCCCACTGTGCACTCGTGCCTTTCTTCGACTCGTGCTTCTGAACTCTTGCCCGGACATTTGATGCCTCCTCCGACTAGTGCAGTATCGCTTCAAGAGAAGTACCTTGGACTTCTAATATTTACAGAAAAACCAGCGCCATTTTGTTATTGTAAAACCTTTTCTAAATTTTCGGGTGGATTTCAAGAGAAGACAATAAAATATATTAGAATCAGAAAGAAGACGATAAATATTAGGAGTACAAATAAGTTTCCACCGTTTGACAACAAATGGTGCCACCTGTAGTTTTTTTTTTAAATTGACAGATGTAAGACGTCACTGTCGTTAGGTTGGACATTTGTTAGCAACATATCGTTGAAGCACTAGTGAATTTTTATCAGTGTAATATATTCTTTTGTGTGCAAAAATGTCGAGTTTTGAGCCGAATAAGCGTCATTTGCGGGAACTTTGGATTTACTTCAATTTGAAGAAATCTGCAGCTGAGGCACACCAATTGCTTCTATAAACGTATGGTGAGGCTGCTTTAAGTGAGAGAAGTTGTCGTGAGTGGTTTCAGAAGTTTAAGAACGGTGAATTTGACATCGAAGACAAGGAACGTTGCGGAAGGCCGAAAGTGTACGAAGACGCGCAATTGAAAGAATTATTGGATCAAGATTCGAGCCAAGCGCAAAAAGAACTTGCACGTACATTAGAAGTGGTTCAGCAAGCAATTTCAGAGCGTTTAAGATCATTGGGAATGATTTAAAAGCAAGGAAATTGGGTTCCATATGAACTGACGCTGAGAAACGTTGAACGCTGATTTTCCACATGTGAAATGCTGCTTGCCGGGCATTTGCAGCGCCAGTCAAAACCTATCCGGAAACACTGAAGTGGGAAGTCTTACCCCACCCGCCGTATTCACCAGACATTGCTCCTTCTGATTTCCACTTATTTCGATCGGTGCGCCTCAGCTGCAGATTTCTTCAAATCGAAGAAGTAAATCAAAAGTTCCCGCAAATGACGCTTATTCGGCTCAAAACTCGACATCTTTGCACACAAAAGAATATATTACACTGATGAAAATTTACTAGTGCTTCAACGCTATGTTGCTAACAGATGTCCATCCTAACGACAGTGACGTTTTACATATGTCAATTAAAAAAAAAAAATTACCGGTGGCACCATTTGTTGTAAAACGGCGGAAACTTATTTGTACACCTAATATATAGATGAGGAAAAAAAAATTTGGGTTTCATTTGAGAAACAAAGCACAACATTGTGATACGTGTAACTTCGTACACATTTTTTTCTGCAAATTGGAAAATCGGTTCAATGTTTATTCTAAAATTAAATGTTTATTATTTGGATAAAATTCAATTTTTTTGTTGAAAGTCTTGCTAGAAAATTGAATTTTTATGTGAAAAGTTCGTCTCTTTTCTTTCCAAAGTCATCTTTTTAATACGTCTTTCTTGTGGATTCAGCCCATTTTCAAAAAAATTGTCTTTTGGTTTGAAAATTTAACAATGTGCTTGACATTTTCTTCTCTCTTCACTGAAAAATAATTGTTAGTTGAAACATCAACCATTACATTCTTCGTCGAAAATGTATCATTTTTTAGTTAAAAATGTAAAATGTTAAAAATATATATATATAATTTGTCGAAAATTTAACTTTTTCGTGAAAAATTCAACTCTTTTAATGAAAATTCTTTTTGTTTATTAAAAATAATTTTTTTCAGCTGAAAATTCAACTGTTTCATATTTGCTTGAAAATTGATATTTCTTACTTCTTTCTATTATAAATCTATATTTGTTTCGTCTACATAATTTTATATATTTCGTCTATCTATTATATATCGATATATATTTCATTAAGAATGAATACATTCGACGTATTTCGCAAAATTGAGGTTCACCATCATCAAGTTTTGGAGCTTCGGATATTTGATGACGTCTGAAAATGCTTCTGTGATGTCAGAACTGTGAGTAGAAAAATAAATTCGCGAACTGTTCTTGCCGTAATATTTTTGACATAGGACCTTTTATAGGCATAACAAACAGCATTTCAGATACAAATTTGAATATTTGAAATTAACATATTAATTCAAAACAAAAAATATAATTTTTCTATCATACATGATGACTTTTTAACCTAAATTGAACAGACAAATTTTCGACAAAATAGTTGAATTTTTATATTTTTTTAATTCAGCTTGACTTTTTAACAACAAAATATGAGTTTCAAGTAAGAAGTAAATCTTCAACCTAAAAAGACGATTTTTCAATAAAAAGTTAAATTTCTAACCAAACAGTTACATTTTCATGCAACATTTTTCGTAATAATTTTTTTAATCAAATCCAACCAAACAGTTCCATTTTCATCTAAGATTTGTTGTGATAATAAGACTTTTTATAATGATTTTTTTATTTAAATTCATTTGACGCGTCTTTGAAGCTAAAATGCTTCAACCCAAGTGCGAAATGCCAGACCTGAACACACGGCCCAGGCTTGGTCAAATTTCGGCAGCCAAAGATCGGCTAATGTTATTCCGCCAATATCGGCATTTTAATCGGCCCAGTGTTGTGCCCGCACTGGCTGCCTATATTAGCTATTTAAATTTGTCGATCTACCGCCGATGCTTGGCCCAGTGATGGCACATTACTCCCTCAAGTGTCACTTTTATCACGGCAAAGCATGTTTTATGAGGAAAAGCCAGAGATCGGCCCAGACGCGGCGCATTACTGTTCCAAACTTCGTCTTTATTCTGGCTCAATATGTTTTAATAGGAAAAGCCAGAGTATGACCAAGCAAAGGCGCATCAGTGGGCCCAGTATTACTTTTAGTATGGGAACCATAATTTAAGAAGAAGAGCTAGACTTCGGCCCAGACTCGGTGCACTGATGTACCAAACTTCGTCTTTACTTTGGCTCAACATGTTTTAATAGAAAAAGCCAGAGTCTGGCCCAGAAAAGGCGCATCACTGGGCCCAGTATTACTTTTAGTATGTAAACAATATTTTAAGAAGAAGAGCTAGACTTCGGCCCAGACTCGGTGCACTGCTGTACCAAACTTCGTCTTTACTTTGGCTAAACATGTTTTAATAGGAAAAGCCAGAGTCTGGCCCAGCAAAGGCGCATCCCTGGGCCCTGTCTTACTTTTACTACGGCAAAACATGTTTTAAGAGGAAGAGCCATACTTTGGCCCGGACTCGGCGCACTTCTGTTCCCAACTTCGTCTTTACTCTGGCAAAGCATACTTTAATAGGAAAGGCCAGAGTCTGACCCAGCAAAGGCGCATCTCTGAGCCCAGTTTGACTTTTACTATGGCGAACCATGTTTTTAGAGGAAGAGCTAGAGTTTGGCCCGGACTCGGCGCAGCATTATGCCGAGAGTATAAATATTTAAAAAAAAATTTAATACGTTTAAAAATATGGTTCATGTCTTCTAAAATGTCTAAGAACCATAAATACAACTTTCGCGAATACAACATTTTTCCTATTTTTTGATGTGTAAACATCTTAGACCTCGATATGGGGAGTCGCGGCTGCTTCGAATGAAACCACGACTGCATAGTGTAACGCAGGCCTGTGACACACACGTTGTGTCTTATGGCACAGACCGGAGGCTCGCTTTTCTTCACCCACAGAAAGTAGCCTTTCGGTCTCTCTCTTTGCCCATCTCTCTCTCTCCTTCTCCATCTCTCTCTCTCTCTCTCTCTTGTTATTGTTTCCTGGATATAATTGATAGAATTTATTAATCTTCTTCAGGAAATATAATTAGCCTAATTCTAAATGTAGATGCATAATATAAATGCCACACAATGTGTTCTTTCAGAGAACTTATATCGGTCCGCACCGGTATTTTATAAACAAAGCTTGACTAAGCAGGCAAAGGAGAAAATGCGTTTTAGGAAAGGGGCCGTCCGTGCCTTCCGTCCCGGTTTTTTTTTTTTTTTTTAGAATTTTGAAAATGAAGTTTTCTCTCTGCACATGTTTCTACCCCCCTATTGCTGTACGTAATTTATGGTTTCCAGAAATAATAAGATATGGGTCTTGAAACTAGTGGAAATTAGTTGTATTTAAGATAATGCGTGCTGTGCAGGGAGAAAACTTCATTTTCAAAATTCTATGATTTTTCTTCGACCAATTTTTTTCCTTTTCCCATTAACATTCAAATCCCATTAACATACATATACAAATCAAAAATTGTGAAATTTATTTCTTTTAAACAAAAAAAAGTGACTTTTCTACGATGAGAGATGACTTCTTAAGAAAATACTTAAATTTTCTAAAAAATAATTAAATTCTGTACAAAACAATTGAATTTTCAAAGAAATAGTTCAATTTTCAACCTTAAAAGAAAATTCGTAACAAAAAAGTTTGAAAGTTGATAGTTCAACCTAGAAGGATGAAATATAATTGAAAAAAAAATTAATTTCAAAATAAAAAAGACGAATTTTCAAGAAATAAAAAGATTTCTCAGTGATGAAAGAAAAAAAAGTTCACTCGAATTGTTGATCCTGAAAGCCAAAAGACGAATTTTCTGTAGAAACATTGAATTTTCAATCAGTAAAAATAGGAATTTTCAGCAAAAAAAGTAATTTTTAACAAAATAGTTAAGTTTTTTAACCAAAGAGGTAAAGCTTCATTAAAAACAAATTCAACAGAATAGTTCAACTTTTACCCACGCAGTTAAATTTTCAATTATAAAAAATCAGTTCCCAACTAAATAGTGAAACTTCAACCAGAAAGATGAATTTTCAAATTAAAATATGAATCTTCAACAAAAATATTATTTTTTAACAAAGTGATTGAAAAAAAATTTAAAAAAAAACAGTTCAAATAAGAAGTAAATTTTATACGAAGGTATTTGAATTTTCAACCTAAAAATACGAATTTTCGATAATAAAAGTTGAATTTTCATACAAAAAGGATGCCTTTTCAAAACAATTATTTAATTTTTAGTCAAACAGTTGCATTTTCATCGAAGAAAGATCAATTTTCTACTAAAACAGATGACTTTTCAAATCAGAAAGACAAATATTAAAAAATATAGTTGAATTTTCATCGAAAAAATATTTAAATTAATTTTTCTACACAAAATGTGAATTTTTCTTAAAAGATAAATTTTCTACGAAATAGTTGATTTTTCAACCAAATAGTTGCATTCTTATCAAAAAAAGATTAATTTTCTACTCAGATAGATGAATTTTTCAATAAAAATTATACATTTTCCAAAAAATAGTCGGATTTTCATCCAAAAAACATCTAAATTTATTTTTCAACACCAAAATATAAATTTCTGTCAAAAAGTAAATTTTCTACGAAATAGTGGAATTTACAAGCAAAAAGATTAATTTTTGAACAAAACTGTTGCATTTTCAAACAAATAATAAAATTTACAACTAAAAAGATCATTTTCAGGAAGAAGCATCTGCAAAAAAAGAAGGCTGCGTCTAGTCGTCCCGAAATTTCGGGACGACTAGCCGGAAATCAAGATAAATGCTAGTCATCCCGAAAGTCGGGACGACTAGCCTATTTCTATAATTTGGCTAGTCATCCCGAAATTCGGCACGACTAGCCTATTGCTACCATTTGGCTCGTCATCCCGAAAATAATGCACTTTATTAATTCTACTGTTTTTAACTAGACCAAAATTACCAAACTTGAAAATCCTATTTTCACCATTCGGCTACTCGTCCCGAAAATAATGGATTTTATGAAATTTCTCGTTTTAACTAGACCAAAATCACAAAAATGTTAATCACCCCGAAATTCAGGACGACTAGCCTATTTTCAACATTTTTCTAGTCGGCCTGAAAATAATGCACTTAATAATTTTTCTGCTTTCAACTAGACCAAAATTAGACTATTTTCACCATTTGGGTAGTTGTGCCGAAAAAATGCTAATACTGCAATTATGGGCAAGATTACGATATCCGTGGCAACAAAGTTTTGAAGCGGATTCCTATAGGATTTTTGGCGAGAAACACGAATCTGAAAGTTTTAAATCGATATATCGATTTCTTAAGCTTTTTTCAAAGGTATATATATAGGAGTGTTACCTTACATTATTTTTGTTAACAGTCATAGGGGTGCCTTTTCGCCACCACGAGGCGTTGGAAAAGGGGTAGGGGTGTTACCTTACATTACTTTTGTGACCTGTCACAAGGGTGCCTTTCCGCCCTCACGAGGTTTTGGAAAAGGGGTAGGGGTGTTACCTTACATTATTTTTGTGAACAGTCACAGGGGTGCCTTCCCGCCCCCACTAAGCGTTGGAAAAGGGGTAGGGGTGTTACCTTACATTACTTTTGTGACCTGTCACCGGGTGCCTTTCCGCCCCTACGAGGCGTTGGAAACGGGGTAGGGGTGTTACCTTACATTACTTTTGTGACCTGTCACCGGGGTGCCTTTCCGCCCCCACGAGGCGTTGGAAAAGGGGTAGGGGTCTTACCTTACATTATTTTTGTGAACAGTCACAGGGGTGCCTT
>CAKNXH010063952.1:0-67319 GCA_932178445.1 Andricus quercusramuli | reverse complement strand
GAACTCTTTCACCTCCTGTACCTCCTTTCCCTTCCACTTCCACTCCCTTCCCTTATCCCTCCCCCCTCCTTTTCTGAACACCATAACCTTGGACTTTTCCGCATTCAGCTGTAACCCCTTTTCATCCAGGTATCTTCTCAACCTCTTCATCATCTCCTTTCAGGCCTCCTCGCTGGTTGCCAGCAACACTATGTCATCTGCATACGCTAGTGACCAAATTCTAACCCCTCCTATCCTTACTCCTCCTACCACCCCGGCCTCCAGCTTACTTTCCATATCCGCAATTAAAATCGCAAAAAGCGTTGGGCTAAGTGGACACCCTTGCCTTAGACCCCTATCCATCCAGAATCCCTCGGAAATCCCCTCCCCTCCTCTTACCTTGTCTTTGGTCTCTTCATATATCTCCCTCGCCCTTTCAATTAGGCCTCTCTCTACTCCCCTATCCTCCATTGCCTCCCACAACCTCCCCCTATCCACCGATGGAAACGCGGCCCTAAATCCCGCCTGCGTCTCCGGCAATATTCCTTTCCCCTCGACATCCTTCCGCAGTCTCTCTGACACTACCATCGCGTATACCTTATACGCCGTATTCATTAGCGTAATCCCTCTATAATTTTCCTGCCTATCTCTATCCCCTTTCTTATACAGTGGCACTATTACCCCTTCTCTCCACCCTCCTGGGAATCCCTCGCCCCTCCATACTTTCTTCACTACCTCCTTCAGCCTCTCCCTAACCTCTTGTGTACTAAACAGCCATGCTTCGTTCTCTACCCCATCCAGCCCTGCTGCTTTTGACCTTTTCAACTTCCTTATCTGCTTCTCTATCTCTTCGTCATTCAACTCCTCCATCTCCGCCTCCCCCGTTCTTCTACTTCACCCATCCTTCTTCCTTGAATCCGAGCCTTGGAATGATTCTTTGAAAAACTCTCTCCACTCCTCACTCCCTATCTTCTCGCTAACCCCCACTCTACGCTTCCTAAACCTATTTATTATCTTCCAGACGTCCCCTTCTGTCCTAACATTTGCTAATTCCTCTTCCAGATCTTTCTCCTTTTCCTGTTCTTTCTTCTTACACACCAATCTAAACCCCTTCCTCATTTCTACGTACTCCTCCCTTCTCGCATTACCCTCTTTCCACTTCTTGTACTTCCTCTTCACCTTCCTCTTCATCTTTTTACATTCCCTATCCCACCACGGCTTCACCATTCCTTTCTTCTTCTTTCGAAATACCTTCTTTTGCACACAACCTTTCACCTTCTCTTTCAGATCCTCCCATATCTCTTCCACCGACTCCCCTCCAAAGCGTACCTTTCCTAGCTACTCTTAATACTTCTCCACCGCCTCCCTCGTCCAGGTCACCCTCTCCTCTATCGAGACATCTTCCCTGCCTTGTCTTCCGCCACCCTCACCTCTTATCCACAGACTCAATGGCTGATGGTCTGATTCCACCCTCCCCTCTACTGCGAATTTTTCCGTCTCCTCCCATCCTTGCATATTCATGACCACATAATCTATCACCGATACCCCCACCTTACTTACATATGTGTATTCTCCCTCTTCGTCCCCATTTGCCATACCATTCGCCACTGCCCACCCTCTATCCTCCATCCAGTCCCTTAGAATCTCCCCCTCCTTATTTATTACATTATCCTTCGATTTCCTCTCGAAGCTCTCCCCTTCCCTGTAAAGTCCCCCTTCGCTCCCCATTCTCGCATTAAAGTCCCCACCCAGTACCACCATACCCTCTTCTCTTTCGCCCAGCAGGTCTTCCACTCTTTCTTTAATTCTTTCCATCCCATCCTTGTTGTACACTGTCACAAACTTACACTTTATCCCTCCTATTTTCATTTCCCTCATTTGCACTCCCTCCCCCTCTTCCTCTCCATGAACTTTTTCCTCTAATCCATCTCTAACCCCGGTTATAATTCCCCCACTGGCCCTTCCTTTCTTCTTTACTCTGACCGCCTCCTGAAGTCTCCACCTATACCCCCTTGGTAGCTTTGGCTCTATTCTATCCCATTCCTTTCTTTCTACCCACGTCTCTACCAGTCCAACAACATCAAATTCCTGGATATACCGCCAGAACTCCTCGTCCTTCTTCTTTACCCCTGCTACGTTCCAGTACAGCACCTTCACTACTCCTCTACCCTGCGTTACCCCCACCCCCCTACTTCCTACGAAACAAATCCCCCTGCACTTCCTTCAACACCTCTCCCTCCTCATCCCACACCCACATCTTCCCGTCTACTCTTATTTTTCTATATCCTACCTTCGCCGATCTCCCTTCTCTCTTCTCCCTCCTCGCCCTGTCATAAAGCATTCTCTGTACATCCCTTTGCTTTCTCGTCAAATCGTGATCTATGAAAACTCCCGCATCCTGTATCCTACTCTTATTCCGCATTACCCCCAGCTTTTCTTCCCAGCTCTCCAACTCCACAACCGCCACTTCCTTCTCTTTCCTCCCCTCCAACTTAATTTTCCCTACCCTGCCTTTAACCCACCCTATGCTCTGTAGCAGCTCTTCCACGCCCTCCCTTTCTTCTCCACTCTTTAACTTCAAGCCTCTTATCACAATATTATTTCTCCTGTCTGCCTTCTCTTTTCTCTCCATTCTCAACTCCATTGCCCTTATCCGTTCCCTATCCGCCCTCTCCTTCTTTGCATTCCTACGCTCTCCTACTTTATCTTTTATCATATTCTCTACCCTTTCCCAAATACCTTTAATCTCACTTCCCCCACCTCCGTCACCTACTTCCATTTCCGTCCTGCTCTCCACTTTCTCAAGTCTCTTTTCCGTCCTTTCCTGCCACAGCCTGATCTCCTCTCCCATCTGCTTTATTTCAACTTCCTTCTCTTTCCTTTCCCTCTCTAAACCCTCTACTCTCTCCCTCATCTCTTTCATCTCCTTTTCCCATTTCTCATCTCTAATTCTCATTTCTTCCCTCATACCTTCCACCTGCTCTTCAGTCCCCTTCACGTCCTTCCTTAGCTCCCTGATCTCGCCTACCAGCATCCCGATAGCCTCCTTCTCTGACAATCCCTCCATTTTTTGGGGGGGTGACCTACGTGCTCTCACGCTTTTTTTGAATGGACTCTCCAATTCGCTTTTGTCCGGACTCTCTCGGCTGTCTCTCTTCCTCTTCAAGAGATCCTCCCTGTCACTTGTGCTCGACTCTCTCTCCCTTACCTTCTCGCTTCCTTCGTTCCGCCTTCCCCCTCTCCCAGACGCGCTACTCGACCCCGAGCCACGCCTTGTTGTCCGTCGTGGCACGTGGAAAATTTCCTCCCCGTCAACTTCTCTAGCAGCACTGACAGCACTCCCACTGCTTACCTCCCGCTCTGCCGCCGGTAACTGAGAATTCTTCATGCAATACCCACCGCGGCCGACAGATGTCTCTGCAGCTTCGCCGCCAAATTTTCCCTTTATTTCCCTTGTTTTTTGTTTTTTTTTCTTTTTCTATATCTTACGGCCCCTGCAGACACCCCTTTCTCTCCCTTTACATCCCCTAACTCTGCTATAACCACCCCTGAGCCCTCAAATGCTCAAGACTCCCGACCGTAAGCTCCTCCGACTGCTTGCCAACCTAACCTCACTTTCACTATCTACCTTAATCCCACCTCACTCCCTCGTCAAAAACCACTTTTTATCTCCCCAATCCACCCCACACAACTCTACTCACCTCCTCGGCTTCCACCCTCACACTCCACTCACACCTTCCACACAAATTCAGTAAAATCCTCTCACCACCTGTCACCAAACACGTTCTCACTTCCGCCACCAACATGCAAGTCCTCGATTCGCGTACTATTGATATAGTAACTGTATACTTTTTAATTAATGATAGTATCGCATAGTTATCTAAGATTACAAATCATACCTTACATTTAAATGGAAAATAAAGAAATTTAATGTTATTACAAGAAATGCATATGATAATAGCTATTCATTTATTTATTTATTCTTACAAAAAATATACTTTTGTATTTGAATATAAAAACTATAATAACTGTTGTATAAAAAATACGATATTCAAACAAAATTTGAACTAACGTACTGGGCTTTAATTATTTTGAAGGAGATACAGCCATGGAAATGTTGCAGAAAAAAATTTGTCCCTGCAGTGAAAAGTCCCCCTGCAGCGATGAAGAAATTTCTTCTTGCTTATCACAAGGTTTTAAATGTTGCGATCTGTGCTCTTGCTCTAGAAAATGTAAAAATCTAGAAATACAAACTGACGATGTGGAAGGAGGGACTGAATGTGAGACTGAAGATTAGTTGTTCATCTAATAGTTATAAATAAATATGAATTAAAGTTTATACTTAACCTTAAATGTATATTTTGTATTAATAAATAGTTATTATTATAAGCATTTCTCGTAACAACATTATATTTCTTTATTTTTAATTTAAATGCAAGGTATAATTCGTAATCTTAGATAACTGCTCGATACTATCATTTATTAAAAAGTATACAGTTACTATATCAATTTTTGCCCAACATATATAATAAAGGTGTTTTCCTATCGATTTTTCAATCCCTTTCAATTTTATAAGATTTTTGTTAATAACAAATTACTGACCATTGGCACGAAAAAAAGTCACTGAGGCTTTTTGTTCGCAACAACATAATACATCGATTAGAAAAGGTTTCATCCTGGCGAAACTATCTGGTCGGTCAACTCGTTTTTTATACGTCTTTTTAGGGGTGCACCGCTCGCCTATTAGTGTCGATTACAATTTCTATTTACAATTTTTACTATAAATATTTTAGGTACGCCACCCTTCTAAGATATAATCCCAGGCGAGAATAAGCAAGCGAGGGGTAACACACTGGATGCAATAGTGAGGGTACACTCCGCAGGTACGAAAATGCGAGTCAGGAATCGGCCACTCCCACTCAAAAAGTGAGACTAAAACGTTTAAACAATTTAATATCAAATGTCGAAAACAAAATGAAAATACCCTTTTTTTAAATTAAATTTAAATGAGAGATTAATGTCAGCCTGCGGCGAACCGAAATCCCATTAGCCTTGGTGCAGTTACCGTTTTCGTAAACATATCTACCAGTTGTTCACCTTTGGACAAACATTCGAGAATTATATACCCTATTTGAATTAATTCTCTATTGGAGTGATACTTCATATCAACGTGTTTTGACCTTTTATGATGTGTGGGGTTATTTGCGATACTAATACAAGCAGTGTTATCTGCATACATAATGACTGGTTCTTGAGCGTTTATGTTTATACTAGTCAGCAAAGATTTGAGCCACATGGCCTCTTTGACACCCTCAAACAGCGCTATGTACTCCGCTTCTGTGGAAGAGGTTGCGACACAGTTTTGTCGCCTAGTATTCCATGTTATTGAACATTTCTCAAAAATTGTAAGAAGATATCCTGTTGTACTTTTAGTATCAAGTTTATTCCTACCCCAATCGGCATCAACGTAGCCAATTAACACATTTTCATAGTCACTTTTAGCGTATATTAATTTTACTTCCAAAGTACTTTTTATATACCTTCCCTGCAAAAAAACGTAAAATTCAAAAGTATTGTTTGGCATTAACGATTTGTTTCCGTGAAGTCTTTTATGTGTCAGTTTCGCACTGGAGGTTAGCCGAAAACGTTTAAACGCGATACTTCTTATATAACATTAAATTCCTGAATGCATTTGAATACGAAAGATAAAAAATTTTGTACGCTATGCTTTTTAATGCGAGACTTCACATTCGTTTTAATTCTTTCTTCGCGACCGAATGAGAGAAACTTTCAGAGCGAAATAAAAACTTTTTAAATCGAGAGTTCGCATGACTTTGAATCCTTTTGAAAGCGAAAAAATGAGACTCATTTTTTGAGTGAGGTGAAAACTTTTTAATGCGAAAGTTCGCATATGTTTAAATGGGTCAGCACTGGCCCACTATCGGCAAAAATATTGCCAAAGATCGGCTGCCAATATCGTACCGTTGCTGGAATGATAACTCCGGTATGCACTTGGCGGCCATCTCGGCCCAGACTCTGGCCGCCATCACTTATGCGTTACTGGCTGTCATTATCGGCTAGGCAATGGATGCTGATATCGGTCCGATCTCGGCTGCCAATATCGTGCCATTTGCTGGAATGATAACTCCAGTATGCACTTGGCGGCCAATTCTGGCCTAGACTCTGGCCACCATCACCGGAATTAATTTAAAAAATAATAAAAAATCATTGAATTGTTTTCAGGACACATCTATTTATGTAGAGTGAATATATATATATTACATTTTTGAATATCATTTTACAAATAAAATTTCTAGCGCTACGGGGTATCGAACCTACATCTACACCTGAATATATTGCCTAGCAGTCGGGAGTCTTAACCATTGCGCCAAACCCACGAGTTGAAACTCGATGAAAATGCCATCCGCATAAGCTACAGCTCAAAAAATTAAAAACACCAAATTATAAACTCTCTCCTTCTAATTAAATATTTATTATCATACGAAGTTACGTAAATGTAAAATATACGAACTGTTAACAGGAATGTCACTAAAATAATTTTTAAATACCTAATTTATATCGATTACAATTTTTGTTCGTGTAATATTTCGTTTTTTCGCATTTTAGACTACTTTACAACTTTCCACAATTACAGAAAATGTAATTTTTCATGAATATTCCAAATTTTCAACGACGGAACTTAGAAATTTGATCGTGAACTTTCACAGTTTTCAATAACAAATTTTTTTAACTTCCGTGTAAGGTTTGGGTTTGATGTGTTTTAGACCATTTTACAACGTTTAAGATTGACATAAAATGTAATTTTTTCTGAACATTTACGTATTATGGTTTACCGTAGTGAAAGTCACATTGGGCCCAGTGATGCACCTTTGCTTGGCCAGACCTTGACTTTCCCTATTGAAACATGTTTAGCCAAAGTAAAGATGAAGTTGGGAACAGTAGTGCGCCGACTCTGGGCCAAACTCTGGCTCTTCCTCTTAAAACATGGTTTGCCGTAGTAAAAGTCACACTGGGCCCAGTGATGCGCCTTTGCTGGGTCAGACTCTGGCATTTCCTACTAAAACACGTTTTGCCAGAGTAAAGACGTAGTTTGGAACAGTAATGCGCCGCGTCTGGGCCGATCTCTGGCTTTTCCTCCTAAAAGATGCCTTGCCTTGTCCAGTAACGTGCCATCAGTGGGCCAAGCATCGGCGGTTGATTGACAAATTTAAATAGCCAATATAGGCAGCCAGTACGGGCACAACACTGGGCCGATTAAAATGCCGATATTGGCCCAATAACATTAGCCGATCTTTGGCTGCCGAAACTGGACCAAGCCTGGGTCGTGTGTTCAGTTCCGGCAATTCGCACTTGGGGGTTTGAATATTTTTCAATACGAATTAATGACGGAAATGTTTCGGGTGAGTGAAAACTTTTTAATACGAAAGTTCGCATTAGTTTTAATGATTTTGAATACGATTGAATGAGAAGAATGTTGTGCGTGAATTGAAAACTTTTTTAAGCGAAATGTCGCATTGCTTTGAATTTTGCGAATTCCAAAAGTTATTGGAATACTTTTGAATGCGTAACCGCGGATTAAAATTTTATTCAATATTTTGTAAAGTATTTATTTGTTTATTTATTATTATTATATTATATAATTATATATAATTAATATATATAAAATATATAATATAAATATAATTATATATTATTATTATATATTTATTTATTTGTCAACGGCGATACCACGCTGAAAACACCAGATCCCGTTAGATCACTGAAGTTAAGCAGTGTTGGGCGCGGTTTGTACTTGGATGGGTGACCGTTCGGGAATACTGCGTGTTGTTGACCCGTCGTGGGTGTGGTGGACCCACACTGGTAGTATTTATCCACCTAGAAACACTACCCGAATCAGGTAGTGAGGCAATGAACTTTCGAGTTCGAAATGCTAATCAATTTTTTTATTTTTTTTATTTGTTTATTAATATTTATATATTTATTTTACATTATTTTAAAAAAGTTTCACAATAAACAAGAACCGCTTGATTTTTTTTAGAATATCTTCATATTTTGATCTCGCATTCGGCGTCTTGAAGTTTAATGCGAACCAATACTTTGTAATGCGAATCATCGACACTGCCGTTTCGCATTCAGTTTGATGAAGTGCAATGCGAACCAGTACGAACTAATACTTTTAAAATCTTTTTTTCGGAACAGAAAACAGAATTGAATCGCATTCAAAATGTAAATTCTTTTTAATACTTTTCAATACGACGTTTTTTTCAGATTTAATACCCTTTTCAGGCATTTCCACAATTCTTTGGAATTCTTTGATATCGACTCAAAAAGAGCATTGAAAAACATAGATCAGGTTTCGTCGATTACATCACGGCTTTCACCTGAATTTAAACTTTAAAGCATCATAATCTACTTTTCACGGTAAAGGTGTATCTATTGCTTTACTGTCACCCATGACAAACTCTTGCAACACATTTCTCAAATATGAATTTTGATTTAATGAAATAATTTCCTGACTTCTTTCAATCAAGATTTCGAGAAAAGATTTAATTTCTTTGAAATCAGTCATTTTAAAATAAGTACGTAGATACTTTTTGAAACTTAGCATTGTCTCTTAATTTTTTGTGACTATTAGAATGTCATCTGCTTATAAAAGTAAATACATATTTTTAGTTATATGACCTCTGTCCAGATAATATAAACAATTATTAGCTAAAGAATTTTTTAATCCTCTTTCTCTCATAACTTTATCAAAACGTTCATACCTACAACGACAGGATTTTTTTAAACCATACAAAGATTGATTTAGTTCACAAACCCAAATGCGAATTGCCGGACCTGAAAACACGGCCCAGGCTTGGTCTAATTTCGGCAGCCAAAGATCGGCTAATGTTATTGCGCCAATATCGGCATTTTAATTGGCCCAGTGTTGTGCCCGCACTGGCTGCCTATACTGGCTATTTAAATTTGTCGATCTACCGCCGATTCTTAGCCCAGTGATGGCACATTACTTGACCAAGTCTCACTTTTATCAAGACAAACTATGTTTTACGAGGAAAAGCCAAAGATCGGCAAAAGCCAGAGTCTGGCCCAACAAAGGCGCATCACTGGGCCCACTATTACTTTTAGTACGTGAACCATATTTCAAAAAGAAGAGCTAGACTACCGCTCAGACTCGGTGCACTGCTGTTCCAAACTTCGTCTTTACTTTGGCTAAAAAAAAATGTTTAATGTTCCTAAAAAATTATACATTCCCTGTCATTGTAGAAAGTTGTAAAGTAGTCGAAAACGCACAGAAAAAACTAAGTGTAAACTTCACCCGGAATTCGGGGTAAAGATTACCTGCAACAAAAATTACCCCATGTGGGTAAACTTTACCCGCACGTCTAGGGTATTATTCTGCGTTTACCTACGTTCAGGAGTAATTCTCAAGGTTTAACCTGAAGGCCTGGTAAATGTCATATTGAACTTTTGACAGTTCTAACGATTCGGCAAAACAGCCTTTATGCAGCCGCACTTATCCGATTTGCCTGTTACACCAACCGTCAGCTAACTTCACTTCAGCGATTCAAAGCTAGTGGCTTCCAATTTTCAAAACGTTGGTGAGAACTTTCATGAGAACAAAAGACAGTTTCTGCCCATCGAGGGTAATATTTGTGTTTTACCAATGCGAACAGGTAAAAATACGAAATTACCTGCAACACTATTTACCCTAAGTTTTTTCTGTGTGCGGAAAACGAAATATTACACGAAGAAAAATTGTAATCGATATAAATTATTTATTTAAAACATTTTTCAATAGGAAAAGCCAGAGTCTGGTTTGACTTCTACTACGGCAAACCATGTTTTTAGAGCAAGATCCAGAGTTTGGCCCAGACTCGGCGCAGTACTGTGCCGAGAGTATAAATATTTTTAAAAGAATTTCAATACGCTTAAAAATATGGTTCATGTCTCCTAAAATGTCTAGGAACTATAAATACAACTGTCGCGAATACAATATTTTTCCTATTTTTTTTTTTTTCAAGAAGAAATTCTGAGTTCCATTTTTATGTAAAATTGTAAATGTTCAAAAAAATTACATTTTATGTTAATCTTGAACGTAGTTAAATAGTCTAAAACACCTAAAAACCCAACCTTACAGGGAAGTTTAAGAACAATTGTTATTAAAAAAAAGTCAAAGCTCACGATCAAATTTCTAAGTTCCGTCTTCAGAAATTTTAAATGTTCATAAAAAATTACATTATCTGTCATTGTAGAAAGTTGTATAGTAGCCTAAAACGGGAAAAATGAAATATTACACGGAGAAAAATTGTAATCGATATAAATTATTTATTTGAAACATTTTTCAATAGGAAAAGCCAGAGTCTGGCCCAGCAAAGGCGCATCACTGGGCCCTTTGTTACTTTTACTACGGCAAACCATGTTTTAAGAGGAAGAGCCAGAGTTTGGCCCAGACTCGGCGCACTGCTGTTCCCAACTTCATCTTCACTCTGGCAAAACATGCTTGAATAGGAAAAGCCAGAGTCTGACCCAGCAAAGGCGCATCACTGAGCCAGTTTGACTTTTACTACGGCAAAACATGTTTTTAGAGGGAGAGCCAGAGTTTAGCCCAAACTCGGCGCAGTACTATGCCAAGAGTATAAATATTTAAAAAAAATTTTAATACGTTTAAAAATATGTTTCATGTCTTCTAAAATGTCTAAGAACTATAAATACAACTGTCGCGAGTACAACATTTTTCCTATTTTTTTTTTCAAGAAAAACATTCTAAGTTCCATCTTTATGTAAAATTGTGAATGTTCAGAAACAAATTACATTTCATGTTATTCTTAAACGTTGTAAAATAGTCTAAAACAGCTAAAAACCAAACCTTACACGAGTTTTAAAAAAATTTGTTATTAAAAAATTGTCAAAGTTCACTATCAAATTTCTAAGTTCCGTCGTTAAAAATTTTAAATGTTCATAAAAAATTACATTTCCTGCCATTGTAGAAAGTTGCGAAGAAGTCTCACACGCGAAAACACGAAATATTACACGAAGAAAAATTGTACTCGATATTAATTATTTCTTTAAAAATTATTTTATTGATATTCCTGTTTTCGTATATCTTACATTAACATAACGTCACATGATAATAAATATTTAATTAGAAAAAGAGAGTTTAAAATTTAGTGTTTTAACTTTTTTGAGCTATAGCTTATGAGGATGGCTTTTTCATCAAATTTCAACTCGCGGGTTTAGCGCAATGGTTAAGACTCCCGACTGCTAGGCGACAGATTTAGGTATAGTTGTAGGTTCGATACCCCGTAGCGTTAGAAATTTTATTTGTAATATAATATTTAAAAATGTAATATATGTATTCACTGTACATATATAGTGGCGTCCTAAAAACAATTCAATGATTTTTTTTTAATTAACTCCGGTCCTAGTGCATACTGGAGTTATCATTCTAGCAATGGCACGATATTGGCAGCCGAGATAGGGGCGATATCAGTACCCATTGCTGAGCCGATAATGGCAGCCAGTAACGCATAAGTGATGGCGGCTAGAGTCTGGCCCAGAATTGGCCGCCAAGTGCATACCGGAGTTATCATTCCAGCAACGGTACGATATTGGCAGCCGATCTTCGGCAATATTTTTGCCGATACTAGGCCAGTGCTGGGCCGTATCTAACTTCGCACTTGGGAACTTGACCATTTTCTACCTCAATGCCTTCTGGCATTTGCATGTAAATTTCTTCATGCAAAATTCCGTTCAAGAATGTTGTCTTTACATCCATTTGATGTATTGAAAGATCAAATTGACTTGAAAATACTGAAAGAAAACGAAAGGTGGAAATCCTAGCTACAGGTGCAAAAAATGCATCATAATCTATTGCATATTTTTGATTGAAACCTCGTGCTACTAGTCTAGCATTGTATTTTGTGGCATTTGCGGGTTCATCATGTTTTAATTTAAATACCCACTTACAAGTTACAATATTTTTATTCAAGGGTTTTGGTACATTTACCCTCGCATTATTCATCTGAAGTGATTCTAGCTCATCTTTTATAGCCAACTCCCACTGAGTTCGATCTTCCCTTCCTTTAATTTCTTGGAAATTTTCAGGGATATTCTTTATAAGAAAGTTGAGGACGATTTTTGAGTCCATCACTGCTTATTTCATTTTGTTTTTGATTCTTTTCTTGTAATCTGGCTTCCGGTAATAGAGATTTGCTACATTCAGCAATTTTTACGTTTTCTTCTGTGTTTTATTACTACAGTTCTCGTCATTAGTTTTCTGAATTTCTGTAGGACTAACCCTTTCAGATAACCGTGGCCTTGAAACTTTAAAATTGGTTTAATCAAAAATGACGACACGTATTACTTGAAAATTGTTAATTTCAGTGTTTCAGATTTGGTACCCATTTGGTTTATATCCGACAAGAATTCCATTGACTGGCCTATCGTCAAATTTACTAATTTTCGTTTTTAAATGAATATAAGTGACAGAACCAAACACTTTTGAATGATTCAGTCTGGGCTTTTTATTATGCCGCAGTTCATACGGGGTTTTCGAACTTACAACCGCTTTAGTGGCTGTTAAATTTATTGAATAAGTTGCTGTTGGAACAGCCTCAACCCAAAACTGTTTATCTAAGTCTGCACCGTTAATCATTGCGCGTTCTTTCTCAGTAATCGTTCGATTCATGCGTTCCGATTTAAAAACCAATGAATATGTGGCTGTATATTGAGTAACATCGTCAATAAAAATTGAGAAATAAGTTTTATTGTCAGTGGTGGGCGATGTAATTGGCCCACAAACATCTGTATGGACAATGAACAGTGGTCTTGTAATACGATATTTATTTTTTGTTTTATTCAGAGGAAGTCGCGTTTGCTTACGAAAGGTGCAGTGTTCGCAAATGTCATCATAAGGCTCAACGTCTACAAGGTCAAAAACATCTTCAAATCATTTTTATTGTTCTATTTGATCTAATTTAAAATTAGTAATATGACCAAGACGTTCATGTCATCGTTTCGAATTGTTAGCTTTGCTAATATTAATGTGAGTCTCCCTTTTAGTTAGTTAGTTAGTTTTAATGCGGGCGGGAAGCCCATGAAGAACTCCCCTGGTGTTCAAACTATAAAGCCTATCGTGCCACACCCTTACTTATTCACTCTCAGCAGTCGACCCCAGACCTCTTGACAAAGCCCCGTATGTCGACCACTCATCAAGTTTCGATTTCCTCTGTTTCCATAAAATGGACCCCGAAGGTCTGTTGCCTGAGCCTAGCTCATGCCGGGCACTGGCATAATACATGCCGGGATGTTTCATCATCCCTGCCGCACCTCCTGCACTCCGTCGTGGGGCTAAACCCCATTTTGTGCATATGATAGTTCAAGTGATTGTGCCCTGTCAGGGTCCGTACCACTGTCCTTATGTCTTTTTTGGGTAAACTCAGGATTTCCTTGGCTCTGTCCATCCTATAGGTATACCCCACGATGGATTTCGCCTGACGACAATCCTTGGTTTGTTCCCAGTATTCCCTGTGTTTTGCTCGGATACAGTTTTTAACGGCCATCCCGACACTGCAAGACACTATTCCCAGTACCGGTTCCGGTCCTACGAATTCGCTCGCTGCGCCGCTCTTTGTCAACTGATCAGCCTTTTCGTTGCCCTTGATCCCTGTGTGACCAGGGTCCCATATGAGAGTCACTTGGTTTCTTTCTGCAAGTTGGTTTAATGCCTTTTTGCATTCCCAAACCAGTTGTGATGTTACGTCTGGTTTCCCTATTACAGTTACAGTCGCTTGGCTGTCCAAACAGATCGTGATCTGTCTGCCAGCAGCATTTTCATCTATTAGTGTTTCAGCAGAGCGAAGGACGCCCAAGTGTGATCCCTATCTCTTTCCCTCTCTTACTGACATAAATTCCTGCTCCTGTACCTCCCTCTCCCCTGGAGCCATCCGCATACCAGATTTCCCCCGGGAGGAGCGGGTTGTCATTTTCTTCCACAGATTCCTGCTTGAGATATAGACGCGGAAAGCTTTGGCGAAGTTGAAGCGTTTTGTTGTTTTATCTTGCCTCATCTGTAGAATTGGCAGTGTGCTGATATCACTCGGGAGTCTAGTGTGTTTAATCCCCGGAGTCCATCTATTTGCTCTTGCCAGGCGGCCCATCGTGTGAGCCGCTCTGGCGGTTATCGCAACATGTAGAGGTTCTACACAGAGCATGAATCCTATCGCCGCTGTGGGCGCAGTCCTCAATGCTCCAGTCAAACCCCTAAATGGTAGCGTTTGTAATCTTCGCAGCCTGTTCTGCATTGTTTTAAATTCCACTCGTGGCCACCAGACCACGGCCGCGTGTAGGAGCCTGGGTTTTAAGATAGCAGAGTAGAGTCATGCAAGCTTTTCAGGCCCTAGCCCCCACGTCAACCCGAAGGCTCTCCTGCACATTCAAAAAGCCATGACAAATTTCATGCATTGGGTCTCCAGATGCTATGCCCAGCTCAGCTTGCTATCTAGGATTACTCCTAGATATTTAACTGAGTCTGAAAACGTCAGCTTCCCACCACAAAAGACAGGAGCGTCAGCTTTCGGAACTTTATAATTCCTCGTGAAAATGACCAGGTTGGTCTTTTCCGGATTTACCGAGAGTCCTGTGCTATCGCACCAGAGCTCTACGAGGCGCAGCGCCGACCTTATAAGACCCATAAGCGTTTACAGATGAGCCCCCCTAATTAGGATTACAAAGTCTTCCGCATATCCTTGGGTAAAGTACCCTTCTTTATTTAGCCTTCGAAGGAGGCCGTCCACTACAATGCACCACAGGAGGGGCGACAGGACACCCCCCTGTGGGCACCCCCGCGGAGTTATCCCTCTTACTAGGCCTTCACCCCATCTGGTTTCGAGTCTTCTTTGGCGTAGCATACTTCCTATCCAGCATACTAGCTGGTCCGGCACGCCTCATCTCAAAGCCTCTCGACAGATGACTTCTGGAGGATTATTTCTGAAGACACCCTCTTTATCCAAGAAAGCTCCCACAGCATACCCCTTTTATTCTAACTGCTGCTCCAATTTTGCCACAACAGCATGATGCACAGTTTCTACCAAGCAGCCTGCCTGGAAAGCATGCTGCCCTCTATGCAGCGGGGAGGCCAAAAGCACCTTATCCCTAATGTATCTCTTGACCAGCTTCTCTAGCGTCTTCAGGATAAAAGATGTTAGGCTGATTGGTCGGAAATATTTGGCAGTAGTGTAACCCTCCCTCCCAGGTTTGGGTATGAAGGCCACTCTGCCATCCTGCCATGCCGATGGCACGTGTTTAAGGGCTATACTTGCCCTAAATAATTTCGTCAGAGGAGGGACGACTAAATCCATGCCTTTTTGTGAAAGCGCTGGATAAATGCCATCCGCCCCTGGTGATTTAAAGGGGCAAAAGGATCTAACGGCCCATTCCACTTGGTCGGTTCGGATTCGCTGAAAACACGTGAAGTGAAATTCCATCAGGTGATTTAGCGTTGCTTCTTTATCTTCGGCAAACTCACCCTTATCGAGCCCTAAGAGCCAGAGGCAAGCTTCCGGACTTTTCGCTAGGATCTTGTGGAGCTTCGCTGTTTCCGGAATGTTATTCGATTCCTCACAGAAGCCCCTCCAATCTTCCTGCTCACACTTCCTTATATTTTCATTGTATTCGCACTGGTCCGTATTATAGATGTCCTAGTCCGAAGGCAATTTAGTTCTATTTTCCCTATTGCACAACATTCTTCTCTTTCTACGGAGTCTCTCCAGGTGGGTGTTCCACGATTCTGCTCCCTCCCTAGACTTGATAGAGCTTGTAGGGCAACTGTTCTCATATGATGTTGGCAGAGCCCTTCGCAGAAAATCCGTGGCGTGCTCCAACTCATCAATGGTACCATAGCTTGTGGGGAGTTCCGCAAGCCTCCCTTCGAGTTCCTCTTTATATGAGTTCCAAAGTGTATTTCTAGGGTTTCTAATGTTAGATACCACCGGTTTTCCTAGGGTTAATCGGAACACGATGTGTCTGTGGTCCGAAAGAGACTCCTCATTGGAGACTCTCCAATCCGCTACCCTGCTCCTCAGTGCACCTGAACATAAAGTCAAATCGGGGACCTCACTCCTGTTTTTAGTCTGGAATGTGGGAGTATCACCCCGATTCAGAATCTCCAGCTCTGTGCCTGCTATGTATTCAATTAAATCTCTCCCTCTGTCATTGATATTTGTGCTTCCTCACACCGTGTGGTGAGAGTTCGCATCACAACCCAACAGCAGAGGAATCTTGTCGAATTAGAGCCACCACCTCTCTGCGAGGCGGGGGTCCCTCGGCATCGCCAGGAAAGTAAGCCGAGGCAACAAATACCTCTAGCCTTTCTCCGCTACTGCCTCTGAGTCTCACCATAATAATGGTGAGATCTCTAGAGCAGAATTTAGGCACCAAGATCGCATCCATACCCTTGACGGCTATGCATGCCCTCGGCGTTTTTTCGTTTTTACCATTCCCTACAGTTGCCCCATCTGGATCGAAAATGATTCTCATCCCCTTGTTCTGCATACGGCGGACTGATCACAGGTTGAACGCTGCATCCGGGGCGTAGATAACGTCTTCCAAAATTCCTGCTTTTTTCCAGATTTGTTGTCACTGAAAAGGTTCTACGCTTAAATGCAGTTATTGATTGTCCGGTTTTGGCTACAGAGATCTGCATTGGTGATGATAAAGTGTAGCAATCAGTGAAAATGTCCTCTCTTTTAGTGATATGATGAGTTGCTTCCGAATTAAGAATGAATAATATATCATTTCCGTTGGTTGAACTGTTTGGATTTGGATGATCCATCATAAAAGCGAAACCATCAGTATTAGCAACATTTGTTTTTACCGTTGTCAAATTTCGTGAACGGTTCTGTTGTTGAATTATTTGTTTATAATAAAAACAGTCTGGTTTCTTATGGTTGTTACGTCTACTATGATCACATTTTAGTTTTGAAAATTTGAATTGAGATTTATCGTTCTTCTTTTGTGAAATAAAATTTGATTGAGGTTGCTTCTTGAACCCTTTCTTCCGTGGTCTTCACTTCTTTTTTGTTGTTTTAGTTGTGCTTGTTTCTGACGTTGCGAGAGTTTCACCTGCGTGCAGATCTTTAAGAGTAGTGGTTTGATCTTCTTCCTTTATTTTGACTTCATGGTCCAACAGTCGATTTTTTACAAAAACAAGGGTTAAATCATCACGAACCAAAGTTTCAAGTGCAGTCGCGGTGCCACCATAAGTACTAGGCGAAGTTACTAACAAGTGGGAGATTTTATCTATTTCATCAAGTGAAGCTTCTGCTGCTATCAAAGCAGAGATGATTGAATAAGATTTATTCAAATGTTGTAGCAGTGTTACTTCATCCTGCAATTTTAAACTCAGAAGTTGTTTGCGTGAAGCCAATTGCGTTGCCAAACTGAATCTTTCATAGATTGCATCTAAATTGCCGAAAATATCTTTTGCTGTTGTCCGTAATAAAACTGAGAAATGAGTCACTCAAATATTCCACACTTACACCTTTGCCGCAGTGTCCTTTTTACTCTACTCTACTTTTGTATATTTCGGTTTGCCAATTTGTTCTCCATTTTCACTTCCCCTCATAAGTTAAACAAGTTCAAAAAAATGAAGAAGCCACATAAAAACAAACACACAAAGAACTTCACACAAAACCACGCTGCATTTTTGCTAGTTTTCATTCCATATTTTTCGTTTTGCGAATTTTTTATTTTAGCAATCGCCTGAGCCTATAACTTATTAGTGTGAGGGCTTGTAATAAAATAATCAAAAAAACTAAATACGTTTTCAAACAAATCTTCATTCAGTGATCTTTATTCTACCAAGGCAAGAGAGTAACTGAAAATGGTGTGGTCAAAAGCATAGTGTGACGGCGTGGGGGTTTCACAATAGAATTTATCTATTGATTAACACTCACTTATGATTTCCCACTTAAACCAATCACTTAATCCACAATATTGGTTAATCACTAAATTCCGGGGGTTTGGGCTCCGTAGAACGAACACGCGGAATAGAGTTTCAATAGTTTATTTTCAAGACACGGTCGGAGTAGAACTGTCGCCCCGAGCCTAGGCGTTACAAGCAGAGGGCTCGCTTAAGGTTTAGTTTAAGGGTAGTGGTGGGACAAAGGCCCATTTAAAATAGTTTAAAGGCGGTGAGGCAGATGCCCGTCTGACACCCCCCTTAGTAGATTGTTTTTACTCCGAAAAACATTACTTTTTTGGACGAGTGCGTAGCTTAACCTCTCTCGCGCTTATTGTATTTAAAGGTTCAATCTCAGCGGAATCTGTGGATGCTGTTGTATAAGCTTTGGTTTGAGGCACATTTGATATGGTGACATTATTCTTCACGCAGAACATATGTATGCAAATTTTTGGTAGGCAACTTCTAATTAATTTTAGGATGCCGCATTTGTATAAAGCAAACAGTAAAACTAACGCAATGCAGGCGTAACCTAAGTATGCTAAGACATCGGTTATTTTTTCGGTCCAATTCCTTGTTCGACGTGCATTTTTCATCTTAGTTAGAGCATTCTCAATATCGTCTAGTGTTTGGCTGGCTTCTCTAATATTTTCAGATTTTACGTATTTTTTGAGAGGTATGAGTCTCTCTTTTAACAAGTCAAGATCGTTTTTGTCGTACGGTAGTACAATATCCTTAGTATATTTTATTTCCTTATATTCGCTCTTTAAGGGACTAATTTTCATGATTGTACCTTCGGTGCTGATAATACAACTTTCGGTACTAGTTATTTTTTGCGATGATACTAAATTAACGTGCTCATCAGAAGTTTCGCAAAGTACATGTAGAGTTGTTGGTTTCTCGGGAATGACAATATACGAATTCTCTTGCTCTAACTGTATAAACACAATTTCGTTGATCCTAAACGGGGAGAACTGGCAGTATTCTTGACTAAGTTTTTTTATACTACTTCTAATTATTAAATTCTCACAGGAATTGGTTTCTGAAATTAAGTGTATCGGTTACAATCTCTTACATATGTAAATCTTGTTCAGTCTTTTACAATTATTGATAGTCTGCTCGTCACTTGGTACATATAACGTCCTCTGATCATTAAGTAGGATATAATCATGTTCGGGAATTACTGCTAGGAATGTACTCTGGATTTTTTTTGGTATAGGGATCAGATGGTGGATTTGGTAATTTTCGGTTTCAAGTTGGGGAACTTTAATCGAGTACAATAATCGTTTGTTTATTATGCTTATACTGACTTGAGAAATATCTAAAATGTTCTGGAAATTCTCTTCTTTGAGAGGTATCTGATATTTTATATTGTTGTGTTGTTCAAAATCGTGTAGACTATTTAGAAATGTCCCGAGAGTCAATATCTGGGGATGTATGATACCATGCTTCCCATAATTTATTGAATCGATCAGAAGGTTAATGTCAGCTCTTAGCTCTTGCAATGATAATGTGCAAATGGTTATTTGATTATTCATAATTATGCTTTGAGTATTAGTGTTTGTTTGATTAATTATTTTATTTAAGCGTTCTACGTTTGTTTTACTGTACAAGCTGAGTACCTGAATGTCGTGGGAAGCTGAATTTAGAATTGTTTTAATAATTTTGGTCTGATTGGATATGCTTGTAGCGAGTACTCTGTTATCTGCGTAAAGTTTATCTAATTCGTTGTTGATATATTCAAAATCTTTTTCCTCTAAGGTACCAAATAGAGTTTTAGAGATACTACCAACAAAATTGAAGAGTCCTCTTTTGATGCGGCGTGTTTCTAAGGGCTGGTTCAGGCTTGACACATCTGATTGGCATTTTAATAGGCGTTATCGAGGTCGGTGAAACGTTGCTCAATTTGCGAGGGATCGACAGAAACGACTAAATGCCAGGTGTTATGATAAAGTTTGGCGGGACCAATATCTTCTGCGTAAACGGTGGTATCGTCAAGTGGTGTAAGTATTACCTTTCCAAAAGCGGACAGGATGAACAGCAGCATTATCATCAGTCTGCAAATCAGTAGTAAAATTATTTTAATTGATTGGCGTGAACCTGCACTCTTTCATTGTCCAGAAGAATTGTATAATTATTGTTGTTTCCAATTTCTACTATTGTGGCGGGGCCTAGTCAATCCGCATCTAACTTTGATGTTTTTCGATTATTAAAAGTTAGGACCATATCTCCGATATCGAATATGGTTTGAGGGATAACTATGTGTTTATCTTGAATCTCCTTGTATTTTTGCTTTTGTTTCTCTATTTTTTGTTTAGCTTTGCTGATGTTTTTCTCGTGCTGTTCTCTCCATAGCGAGACTAACTCCGAGTATTTTAAACTGGTTGTAGTTGCTAACACGGAGGGGATGTTAGCCTTACGTCCGAAAGTTAGTTCGAACGGTGTAAATCCCGTCCCCTCATGTGTTGACGTGTTATAGCCCATGGTTATTAACTTTAAATTTTCGTCCCAATCATTCTGACTTTCTTCCATTGCGGTTTTTATAAGATCTTTTACTACTGCATGCGCTCTTTCCAAACTGCCGTTACTCTGCGGGTGAAAGGTACTAGTTTTTATACTCTTGATTTTAAAGAGGTTTTCAAAATTCAACATTAGTTCCGAGACAAAATTACTACCCTGGTCAGTAAGTATGTGTTTTGGCGAAGCGAAGATGTAAATATAATGATCCAGGAGTTCTGTGATAATTGACTCAGATGTCGTGTCCTTCAGAGGTATGAGCATGAGATATTTTGTCAACTGGTCCTGCAATGATAAGATGTATTGATGGTGTTTTTGCGTGATGGGTAACGGGCCAAAAATATCCAAGGCTATCTTTTCATTGGGCTCTATAGGCGTATCGGATATTATTGCCTCTGCCTTTGGTCTATCGCGAATTAATTTTTGCCTTTGACATATTGGGCATCTTTTTACGTAGTTGATAATATCCTGTTCCATGTTATTCCACGTACCCAATTCTCTAGCTCGCTGTATCGACTTATTTTCTCCAAAGTGTTGTGCAGCCGTGATCCCATGACACTCGCGAATTATTGCTTCTCTTTCTTCATTAGTTAGCTCTCCGGTAGCATTCTCGCAGAAGAGGAATTGTTGTTCGAGTCTTTTGCTTCCGAGAAACTGTATCAATATTTTCAATTTCACCTTTTCTATATGAGTTATGAGAGGATCTATGGCGTGTAAACAAACTCTCGTTAATTTGCGGTTTTTGCACATTTGACTTTTTTCGTCTATGAGAGTTAGCCACTTGATCTCGTCAAAGGGAGGTAGAAGAATGTAATCTTGTTGCGATGATTGCGGTGGTATTCTGCTTTGATCCTTATAAAGTTTTACCCATAATTTACCTTCAGCGTTCGGTTTAAAAATTGTATTATTGTCTGTTTTATTCTTCTTCCAATTAATATATCTCTCGTGAAGTAAGATGTTCAGTTCTTCATCAACCGCATTCATAATTGGTGGTTCAATGCTGACGTGTGAACCTGCAGGACTATTTGGTTCCACAGATAGGTCTATGGGTTCGCTGTCGCTTGAACTATCATCAGTTGTTCCGGCGTTTAGTGTGGCTGTGTCTTCTGCGGTTTGGCTCTGTGTTTTTTCAAGTTTTTCGTTGCGAATTGGTAGCACTCTGGACAAAGCATCAGCTGCTTTATTATCTTTCCCTTTGCAGTACTCAATCACATAGTCATATTCCTCGAGCTTATGTTTCCACCTGAGTAGTTTCGAGGAAGGATCTTTAACGTTAAAGAGCCAAGTCAGGGCCTGATGATCCGTTCGAATTTTAAACTTGCGTCCATACAAGTACTGTCTCAGGCGCTTTACTGCCCATACAATGGCTAACAGTTCTTTTTCAGTAGTACTGTAATTTTCTTCAGCTTTATTAAGTACCCTGGAGATGTAACAGACTGGGTGTCCATCTTGTGACAAAACTGCACCTAGACCCTTATTCGAAGCATCCGTAGTTAACGTAAACTCTTTTTTATAATCAGGATACCGCAAGACGGGAGAGGAACATAATTCTTTTTTTAGAATCTGGAAGGCTTTTTCACAGTCTTGCGTCCAAGTAAAGTTTACATTGCTTTTTGTTAGTTCCGTTAGGGGCTTGGCCTTGCTGGAAAAATCTTTAATGAACTTCCGATAATAACCGGCAAGTCCCAAAAAGGATTTTACTTCGGTGGGGTTACTGGGTCTCTTGAAATTCGTGACAGCCTCGAGTTTCTTGGGATTAGGTTCAACTCCATCTTTGGTGATGACGTGTCCCAAGTACTCAAGTTCAGGTCTTAAGTACTCACATTTATCGGGCTGCAGTCTGAGTCCAGTCTGTCTCAGCCTTTCAAAGATGGTGACCAAATTCTGATTATGTTCCTGTAATGTGGATCCAAAAACCACAATATCATCGAGGTACACGAAACAGACTTTACCAATTAATCCTTTGAACGCAGTATCCATCATGCGTTGGAAGGTGGCAGGGGCATTCTTCAACCCAAATGGCATACGTTCAAATTCGAAGTGTCCTTCTGACGTGGAGAAAGCTGTGTATTTCTTCGAATTTTCTTCAATGGGTATCTGGTGGAATCCGGATGTCAGATCAAAGGCCGAAAAGAATTTCGCCTTTCCCAGATGGTCCAAGATTTCATCAATAACTGGGAGTGGGTAGGCATCTTGATCAGTCTTTTCGTTCAGCTTGCGGAAGTCCACTACAATTCTCCACTTTTTCTTACCTGAAGCATCACTTTTTTTTGGTACAACTCATAATGGAGAATTGTACAGTGAATCGGAATCCCTTATTACATTCTTGGTGTTCATTTCCTCAACTTGAGTATTTATTTCCTTCTTATGACACTCCGGGGTTCTGTAGGACCTGTTGTTGATGATCTTTTCATCTTTTATAACAATTTTATGTGCGGCTAAGTTTGTACATGGCATTGGATCTCCTGGAAGCGAAAAAACATCGTGATAATGTACAATAATTTTTTCTATCGAGACTCTGTGATCTTCTACGATGTGGAAGAGTCTGGAATTTTCCCGTAGTGGTGAAATTCGTTTGCAGTACTCTTCTGACGTTACGTATTGAATTCTCTCCTTTGGTTCCTGAATCATGATGTAATTATATTTGATTTCGCTTGTTGGTATTACTATAGTTTTATCGGAGTGATTCGCAATAGGTACTTGAATTTGTCCTTCAGTGATTCGGTAGATCGAAGCCGGCAAGTAGGGATTTTCTTCTATAATCACGTGTCCATTTTTCTTAATGGTATCAATTGTTACAATTTTTACACTGGATTCAGGGATGAATATGCCATTGTCAATCAGATCATGATTTTGCCCATTTAGTTCTAAATTCCTGTTGGATAGATTAAAATCATATTTGTATAGGAACGGTATTCCGATTATGCCGTCTTCAGGTATAGGAAATTCCTCAGGCACTATATAAAAAAGATGGTCTTTATCAAGGTATTTGCAATTAATTACCCGTGTAGATAAATGCCTGTCGTTGCCCATGTAAAATTCTTTATTGAAATTTTCGGTGGGATGTTTCAGGTGCAAAAGATTTTCTTTAATCAAATTAATCGATGATCCGCTGTCGATTAATAATTTTCCCTCTCGTCGTAATCCGTGTAAGTCTGCTCGTATTGAAAACAGTCGTCCGGATATGGCTGATACTCGATCTCGCAGGCCTGTATATCTTCCTCCTGTTGAGTTTCCTGGTAATCTTTTTCCTCTTCTGCTTCTTTTTCGTACGTGCAGTTCACTCTCTGTGGTGGGCGATTGAGGTTTTTGACTGACTGAAAATTTTTCTTCCGGGAACACTGGTTTTCGGTGTGACCGGGTGGCTTACAAAAGCTACACAGTAGTTTAATTCTATCTGCAAGTGGCATAGACTGATTTGGGGGTTTATTGTTCGAGATACCGGTCGTCTGAGGAAAAGATTTCAACGGCGCATGTTGAGGGAGTCTCCTACCCGTCGGAGGTATAGTGGCTTTTCTAGACTGTTGCTTTTCCCTAAACAATACTTCTGCTTCGAGGGCTTCCTGCTGTGCCTCGTTTAGGCTCGTGGGTTTTAAGGGTCGGACTTGGATTCCTATTTCTTCCCATAGATTCATGATATATTTTTTTATAGCCGATTTTTCCTCGATTTTCAACGCTAGTTTTCTTTCCGTGACATTCGAGTGTTCTGCTTGTAGGGCATATTGCAATTCATTTAGGTGTTGCCGAAATCTCTGATTATAGCCCTGCACGTTTTCGGTAGCTTGTTGTCTTAAATTATCTAATTTTGATCGAGCTAAATCGACGGAGCTATTGGTGCCCAAATTGTGTCTTAAAGCTTCGAAAAATTCATCATAATTACTAATGTGCATGAATCTAATAGCCCTTTTTGCATTTTCTATTATTTTTTCCGCGATAATAAAATCGAGCAATAAATTGGGTTGATGACATCGCTTTTGGGCTCTTTTTACACTTTTAATGAAATCTTCTACGCCATTATCGTCGCGCCCTTTTAAAGGCTCTATAGTCCTGATTATGTCCTTAGCAGGCGTCGACCCATTTTCTGGATCTTGAACAATGCGACTATCTAACGGAATGTGTTCACGCGTTGGTCTTGTGAAGGGCGTCGAACGGACCTGTGTGCTGCTTTCCGGGTTTTGGGTGACGCGATTGTCTGTCAAAGTCTGTTCGCGTGGTGGTCTCGTGAGGGACAACGGATGGACCTGTCTTTGTTCGTGTGGCGGAGGGGACCCTGCGTTTGGCTGCTGTGCAGGAAGGGAGGAATGTGCCGTGACGAATCCCGATGCCTATCCTCGTCGTGCGACTCGTCTTCGGTTTCCAGCATATTGCTGTGCTTCGCAAGTTTTTCTATATCTTCTACTCTCTTTCTATTTTCATTGTCCAGAAGTAGACGTTTTTCTTTCATAATTGACTGGTTTTGATTCATAATCGCCTGGTTTCGTTCGACTATCTCAAGTTTTTCCAAAATTTTATTAAGGATTTCGGATAGAGGGAGTTGCTCGGCATTTGTAGGATTGAGAGGATCAGCCATTGTAGGGATATTAATAGAAGGGTTATCACTTAAATGATCTTCGGAATCGTTACCGCTCTCCTGCGTAGAGTATGAGATTTGACTACGATATGTTTTAAAATCCAGCGTGACTATAAAATTTGATCTAATTTGGCAATTCAAGTAAACCTGTGTGTAAAGTACAGGGACGCGCGTGGACCGAAAAATATTACTTCCTCGCCGAGTCGCGGATCACACTTAGTATTACGAAGAAAAAGATACTTCAAATTGAATATTCTTAATCTATTTCGATATTACTTACAGTAATTGCATTTTGTAGGTTTTCGGCGGTGGTCTTTGTGTTGTACAGCTAAGTGGTCGTGGGCGTTGGTGTCGGCGTGTAGACAGCAATTCCAATCGGTGCTAGCTTGGCTAGGTGACGTCTCCCCTTTCGAGGACTCTGGACCTCAGGACTACCTCCTAGAGTTACTTCGTTCACCCTAATCGTTGGTTTGCCCTTGTGCCTATTCGCGGTCAAATTAAAATTTGATGGCGAATATGTGGCCAAACGGAGAATTTAAGCAATATTACTTTATTTTATTTTTTTACGACCGTTTTTAATTTCTGGAAGCTTGGACTTCTTCAAGTTCCAGGGCTTCTTTTAATCCCAAAACAGATCTCGTAAGGTCAGTGGGATCCTGGCAGGATCGCCAAAAATGTGACGGCGTGGGGGTTTCACAATAGAATTTATCTATTGATTAACAATCACTTATGATTTTCCACTTGAACCAATCACTCAATCCACAATATTGGTTAATCACTAAATTCCGGGGGTTTGGGCTCCGTAGAACGAACACGCGGAATAGAGTTTCAATAGTTTATTTTCAAGACACGGTCGGAGTAGAACTGTCGCCCCGAGCCTAGGCGTTACAAGCAGAGGGCTCGCTTGAGGTCTAGTTTAAGGGTAGTGGTGGGACAAAGGCCCATTTAAAATAGTTTAAAGGCGGTGAGGCAGATGCCCGTCTCACAATAGGCACTTAAGCAACTCATAAGAAGACCCCATATCAGAATTTATAAACAAACCCATAGAGTCTTTTGGTGATATAGCATTTATATAAAGTAAAGTAGGTCACTTCTTTTCATATACTAATCTGTTAGAAGTATAATGTTCGTTCGCTTTTTGTACTAATCTTACATGATTTCCAAAAATTTTCAATCAATAAAATGAATCTTTAATCAGGAAAACTAACTTTCTAACAAATAAACTTTTTTTTAGCTATATGCATGTATTTTTCACCACAATTTGAATTTTTAAATGAATTTTTAACCTAATAGTTAAGTTTTCAACCAAAGAAATGAATTTTCAACCAAAAAGATGAATTAGACCACGAAAGTCATACAGTTTATCGGGAGATACCTTAGTAATGTATTTTCTACGGTTTTTAAATGTTAAAAAATTATTAAAAGTACGGTGTCAGATAATTCCACAAGCAAGGATTTTTTCAAAAATTATTTTTAGATAGAACGAGCAGATTTTCTTTTAATGGTAAAAAAACAACATTAAAAATAAAAAATAAAACTTTGAAAAAACGACAATAGAGAGGAAAGAAAAAAGTAAACACAAAAGTTGTTCAACCAAAAAAGATCTACAAATTTGTTATAAACTCTTGTTATGAATATATGGAGAATAAAGGAATGACCTTTTTGGACAAAGGACACAAGCGTAATTAAGTTTGAATTGTGAAAAATAACATTGAAAATAAACAGATCAAATTTATGGAGGAACGACAGAAGTTGCCTATAGGCAGAAGCTGTTGCTGCGTTCGCATGAACCAATGCGGGCGAACCTCAACCGTTCTGGAGCGTGACCGTAATACGCAGCGTAGCTATAGTTACTCCACTCGCAGTGATAGGTACGGTTTACTCCGCAAGCATTACTGCGCGCACCGTTTTTTTCGATGTGGGTAAACCTGGAACTACCACTTTGCCCAGAAAACGTAAGACCTTTGCCATAATTAAGGGCTCATTGAAGGCTCATTTGATAGCCAAAAGCCATATTTTGGGCTCTGCCACTTACACGATTAACTCACAAACTAACAAACAATGACTCGAAAATATAATAAATTTCGATGTTCGTGAAGAGGAGACAAAAACATTCGAGTACGCGCGACGACGATCAATTGATATCGTTAGACTTCAGACTGTCCAATCCCATTACGGTGGTAACCGCAACGGCTCGGGAATCTGGCAGTAACTGTTACTGCGACGGACGCAACAGTCGCTGCAGAATCTTTTACGGTGGCGCGCAGTGACTATCATGGTGTAGGAGTAATATTTCCGTCATCAACTGTCACCGTGGCTGCTGAGCCACAACATGATTTTTCTGCAGAACTCTTGTGGTCTGCGCAGCAACGGTTACGGTGAAAAATGTACCCGCTCTGGTTTACTTCTCTCCGTGTAGGCGCGCGAGGAAAATGTGCCCGCGCAGGGGGCAGATTATTTGGTTTAAAATTCCACTTCTTGACTGAAAGTTGAACTCTTCTCTTAAAAGTTAATTTTCTTAGTTGAAGATTTATAATTTTAGTTGAATATTTGTTTCGCTTTTGTTCAAAATTAAAATTTCTAGATAAAAATTTAACACTTTTGTTGAGACTAATTAGTTATAAATTAACTTTTTTGTTGAAAACTCATATTCTAATTACGAAAATTCAACTGGTTTGTAGAAAATTCAACATGTTGGTAGAAAAATCATCTATTTGGTACAAAATCGAATTTTTTTGGTAGAAAATTCGTTTTTCATCACCGCTATTTACATTGATCTGTCACTTTCTTCCCTAGGGTAGAAAATTCGATATTCAACCCGCTCCACACTCGTCGAAAGTCGAATTTTCGATTGAGGTGTGATGAAAGGTAACTTTTCTTTTCAAACTAATATTATCGAAATGAAAAATCGGCTGTTTTATAGAAAATTCGTCTTTTTGGCTGGAAAATGCCACAATTTGATTACATTTTTTTCTGGAATAAAATTTCCTCTTGGTTTAAAATTCAACTCTTCCTGAAGAAAATTCACATTCTTCAATAAAAGTGCAACTGCCGAGATTGAAAATAATGCGTTTCGGTTGAAAAAGTAATTTTTTGTTAGAAATTCAGTTCCTTTTTGATAAAAATGTTGAGAATTTGTTAAAAATTGACTTTCTTGTTAAACATTCATATTCCTGGGGTGACAATTAAACAGTTTTGTGGAAATTTCGTTTCATTTCGCTATAAAATTAGACTTTTAGATTATATGATATAAAATTATTATTTTTTATTATTTTGTAAAACTATATTACTCTCTTCCCCACTAAGTGAGTCACGCTTACCCCGAAAATGATATGGGGTGATGGTGTAATAATATTGCATTATTTAGATTGAAATAAAAATGCAATTTTAGATAGCCATACAATGTTTTCGTCTTAAATTCTTCTGGGCGCCGGCAGTCGGCTGAATGATCTTATGATTCAGCCGACTGCTGAGATCTTATAAATGCCTAAGACGTATATGTACATGTACAGTAGGGGGTCCAAAAAGTGTCAGATTTTGAATTTCTCAAATGTTTATGCACCATTGCATTCCTATGAAGGGAAAAAATGGCATAGTTTTTTTGATCAAATTTTCAATTAATATTTAGAGGTGGTGTAAAACGTTTTTAGTTTCTGCGACATGATCACGAATTTAACATGGGAAAAATACACTTTCCTATTTCTTTCCTTTAAATTGTTGGATATTCTTGTCTGTTCGCAAACTGTTTCATGGCATGCTGAAAATGATTTTTCAAAAAAGTACTCCGAAAAACCTTATATTTGCAGCTGTAATGTTTTGTTGAATATGACAATTTTCACACTTTTCAGAGTCATATATCTATTCATCTATGTATATTATTTTTGTATCTAAAATTTGCACTCTACGAAAGTTTATTTTATCATGAACAGATACTGAAAAAATAGAAGAGACATCTCGATTATAAGAGCCAAAAATATCGTGGAAAGTCTAGCTATTTGAGTCTTTTTCCTTCAGGTGCTTTACTTGAAAGAAATTCCAAGAATTACTACCATCACGGTATAACCATAAATCGTTTGACGATTTCAAGCCATAAAGTTATTAATAGATGGGTCTCAGATTGGCATCCGAAAGTAAAACTTGGAAAAAAGTGCTTGCCCACCGATTCAAACCTACTAAACTTTGCAGCTTTGCTATCTATCAAAAATCTATGCTATTTTTCCCTTATAGAAATGCAATGGTGCATAAACATTTTGGAAATTCCAAATCGGAAATTTTTGGACCAAACTCATGTACATATTTTAAGTATTTGCAACATTTTTGGGATTTTGAAACTTAAAATATATTTGTAATGACAAACAAAAGCTTAAACTATATGTTGGTAAATATTAAAAAGTCATCAAATGACCACCAAATGATTTCTAAAAGAAATTATTGAACGTTTGAGTAAAAAACTTGAAGCACAACACTATGCGATTTTTTAGAAAGTCCATATCTACCACAGTTTTGACCACTGAGCATCAAAATCCATCAAATGACCAACAAAGGATTTCGAAAAGATAATTATTTTAATATCAAAATGTGAAGTCTAGCATGAAGTGAGCACTCAAATTTTGAAAATTCCAGACTTTTTGTAATTTTCAATACTTAAACTAGAAAAGCATCACCAAGTGACAACTTAACGATCATTAAACGACCACCAAACGATTGCAAAAAGAATTTCCGGAAAATATCAAAAAGGGGAAAGTAGCGTGAAGTAAGCACTCAAATTTTTAAACTGCTGCAGTTTTTGTAATTTTGACCACCAACCTTTAGAAAACACCACCAAACGCCAACTTAACGACCACCAAACGATTGCAAAAAGAATTTTTGAAAAATATCAAAAAGGGGTTAGCAGTATGACGTCGGCACTCAAATTTCAAAAATGCTGCAGTTCTTGTAATTTTGACCAAAAAATGTGAAAAAACATGAATAAACGACCATTAAATGACCAGCAAACGATTGCAAAAAGAACTTTTAAAAAATATTAAAAAAGGGGACACCAGCATCAAGTGAGCACTCAAATTATGAAAATGCTGCAGCTTATTTGGACCACCAAACATAAACAACCATCGCCGAACGACCACAAAAAAGACCACCGAAAGATTCGAAAAACAATTTTCGAAAAATATCAAAAAGGGGAGAAGAGCATGAAAGGAGCACTTCACTTTAAAAAATGCTGCTGCCTATGTAATATGACCACCGAACGCAAAAAAACCATCACCGAACGGCCCCTAAACAACCGTCAAACGATTCCAAAATTTTTGTTGGAAAATATCAAAATGGGGAGAGCAGCATGAAGTGAGTAGTCAAATTATAAAAATCCTGCAGTTCTTCTAATTTTGAACACTAAAAGTGATGAACCATCGCCAAAGGACCGCTAAACGACCGCCAAACGATTGCAATCAGAATTTTTGAAAAATATCAAAATGGGGAGTTCAGCATTGAGTGAGCACTCAAATCTTGCAAATGCTGTAGTTTTTGTAACTTTTAACACTAAACGTGGAAACCCATCTTCAAACGGCCACTAGACGACCACCAAACTGCTGCAAAAAAATTTATGAAATATATCAAAGGCGGAGAGCAGAATTAAGTGAGCACTCAAATTTTGAAAATGCTGCAGTTTTTGTAATTTTAAACACAAAGAGTGAAAACCTATCCACGAACTATCACTAAACGACCAGCAAACGAGTGCAAAAAAAAATTCTGCAAAACTATCAAAAACGGGACAGCAGCATAAAGTGAGCACTCAAATTTTAAACGTGCTGCAGTTCTAATAATTTTGACCCCGTGACGTAAAGAAACATCATCAAACGACCACGTAACGCCCACCAAACGATTGCGAAAAGAATTTTGAAAAAAAAATCAAAAAGCGGAGAGCGGCATCAAGTGAGTAGTTAAATTATGAAAAAGCTGCAGTTTTTGTAATTTTAAACACTAAAAGTGAAAAACCATCACCAAGCGACCACTGAACAACCACCAAATGATTGCAAAATTTTTGGTTGGAAAATATCAAAATGGGGAGTGCAGCATAAAGTGAGAACTCAAAGTTTGAAAATGCTGCCGTTTTTGTAATTTTGACCACCAGACGTGTAAAAAATCATCACCGAACGACCACTAAACGACCACTAAACTATTGTAAGAAGAATTTTTGAAAAATATCGAAAAGGGGAGAGCAGCATAAAGTCAGTAGTCAAATTATGGAAATGCTGCAGTTTTTGTAATTTTAAACACAAAAAATGAAAAACCATTAGCAAACGATCAGTAAACGACGACCATATGATTGAAAAAAAAAATTTCGGAAAAATGTGAAAAAGGGGAGGGCAGCATGAAAAGAGTACAGTCCAAACTCCGAGCATTGCATTTATGTAGGTATCAACGTTTCTTGCACAACTTTTTTTGGATATATTACAATATCAAAGATAGCTAACTAATCAATTTTTATTTTACGTTCTGTCAAATATTTAAAGACTTTGCATAAAGATGTTCTGGATGAATGTTCAACATAAAATGTGAACGTCAAAACCTGAAGAAAATCATGGAAAATTATAAAATCGCTTTCAAAAGATATTAGATGTCTGATTTCAGCTGCTTTAATATGCATTTCTATGAGAAAACTGCTCGCAGTATTATTTCGCAATACAAAACGTGGGAAAGAGTGAAAGAATTTTTTCTTGAACATATTTTACACGTTCTTCATGTATTGTTATAATTAATAAGATTAAACGAGTGACATCGAATTGAGGTTATAATTGACAATTCGATATTTGAGTTTCTCTTTGTTTAATAAAAAACCAGCAATACGACGATTCTACGATTCTGAGAATAGAAAATAGCATAGCTAATGTTCGATTTTTATGTTTTACATACTTTCAAACTCGGGTTTATAACGAAATAATACAATTTGAATCACTTTTGTACACAGGTATGTACACTAGGTGCATAAACGATTTTCGAGAGAGATTTTAAACCAACCGACGCGCGGCAATGCTCGGAGTTTGTCAGCTGCACTCTTCTCCTGCACGCACTCGAGCGTGACCGAGCTTAGAGTGGGGGTTTATGGCTTCTTGGAATTTTACTCCCCTACAGCCCCGAAAACGGCAATGCTCGGAGTTTGAAGTGTAGTCAAATTATGAAGATGCTGCGTTTTTCGTAATTTTGACCACCAAACGTAAAAAAAAACATTAGCAAGCGAACACTATACGACCATCTAACAAATGCAAAAAGAATGTTTGAAAAATACCAAAAAGAGGAGAGCAGCATAAAGCGAGCACTCAAATTTTGAAAATGGTGCTTTTTTGTAACTTTCACAACTTAACGTGAAAATTATCACCAAACGAGCACTAAATGACAACCAAACGGTTGCAAAAAGAATATTTGAAAAATATTAAATATGGGAGAGCAGCATGATGCGAGCACTCAGATTTTGGAAATGCTGCAGTTTTTGTAATTTTGACCACCAAACGTATACAACATTACCAAACGACTACTCAACGACCACCAAACGATCTCAAACAGAATTTTTGAAAAATATCAAAAAGGGGAGAACAGGAAGAAGAGAGCACTCAAATTTTGAAATTGGTGCGTTCTTTGTAATTTTGTCCCCCAAAAGTATAAAACCATCACCAAACGACCACAATACGACCACCAAACATTTGCGAAAAGAATTTTTTTTAAATATCAAAAAGGAGAGAGCAGCATGAAGTGAGCACTCAAATTTTGAAAATACTGCAGTTCTTGTAATTTTGACCACCAAACGTAAAAAAAATCATCATTAAACGACCACTAAACGACAACCCAACGATTGCAACAAGAATTATTGAAAAATATCAAAAAGGGGAGAGAAGCATGATGCGAGTTTTTGAAAAATATGGAAAAGGGGAGAACAGGAAGAAGAGAGCACACAAATTTTGAAATTTGTGCGTTTTTTGTAATTTTGTCCCCCAAACGTAGAAAACCATCACCAAACGACCACTTAACGACCATCAAACTATTGCAAAAAATTTGTTGAAAAATATTAAAAAGGGGAGAACAGTATGAAGGGAGCACTCAAATTTTGAAAACGCTATGCTTATTGTATTTTTGACCACCAAACGTAAAAGACCCACGTTAAAGTACCCACTCAAATATATGGAAAAGGGGAAAGCAGCATAAAGTGAGTAGTCAAATTATGAAAAAGCTGCATTTTTTGTAACTTGCAATACTAAACGTGAAAACCTTTAACAAACGGCCACTAAACGACCACCAGACGATTGTAGGTAGAATTTTTGAAAAATACCAAAAAGGGGAGAGCAGCATAAAATGAGCACTCAAATTTTGGAGATGCCGCAGTTTTTTTAATTTCCAATACTAAACGTGAAAAATCATCACCAAGTGACCACTAAACGACAACCAAACGATTCCAACAAGAATTTTTGAAAAATATGAAAAGGGGGAGAGCAGCATAATGCGAGCTCACAAATTTTGGAAATGCTGCAGTTTTTGTAACTGTGACTACCAAAAGTAAAAAAAAAAACATCACCAAACGACCACTGAACGACCACCAAACAATTGCAAAAAGAGTTTTGGAAAAATATCAAAACGGGGGGAACAGAGTGATGATTGCACTCAAATTTTGAAATTCGTGCGTTTTCTGTAATTTTGTCCTCCAAACGTATAAAACCATCACCAAACGACCACTAAACGACTACCAAACTATTCCAAAAAGAATTCTTGAAAAATATCAAGAAGGGCACAAAACCATGAAGTAAGCACTCAAATTATGAAAATGCTGCAGTTTTTGTAATTTTGAGCACTAAAAGTGGAAAACCATCACCGAACGACCACGAAGCGACCACGAAACGATTGCAAAAAGAATGTTTGAAAAATATCAAAAGGGGAGAGCAGCACAAAGTAAGCACTCAAATTCCGAAAGTGCTGCAGTTTTTGTAATTTTGACCACCAAATATTAAAAAAAAAAAAACCCACTACCAAACGACCACTCAACGACCACCAAACGATTTCAAAAAGAACTTTTGACAAATATCAAAAAGGGGAGAACAGGAAGAAGAGAGCACTCAACTCTTGAAAATGGTGCAGTTTTTGCAATTTTGATCGCCAAGCGTAAAAAATATTACCAAACGACCAATAAACTACCACCAAACGATCGCAAACAGAATTTCTGAATGATATCAAAAAGGCGAGAGCAGCATGGGGCGAGTAGTCAAATTATGAACATGGTGCAGATTTTGTAATTTTGAACACTAAAAGTGAAAAACCATTACCAAACGATCGCTATATGACCACCAAACGATCGCAAAAAGAATTTTTGAAATATATTCAAAAGGGACAGCAGTATGGAGCGAGTAATCAAATTATGAAAATGCTGCAGTTCTTGTAATTTTGAACACTAAAAGTGAAAAGCCATTACCAAACGACCACTAAATGACCACCATACGATTGCTAAAAGAATCTTCGAAGAATATCAAAGTGGAAAGTGCAGGATGAATTTTGAAAATGCTGAATTTTTTGTAACTTGCAATACTAAACTGAAAACCCTTCAACAAACGGCCACTAAAATACCACTAAACCATTGCAAGTGGAATTCTGGAAAAATATCAAGAAGGGAAGAGCAGCATGAAGGGAGCACTCAAATCTAGAAATGCTGCTTTTTTTGTAATTTTGACTACTAAACGTAGAAAAAAACCATTAGCAAACGACCACTAGACGACCACCAAAGCGATGCAAAACGAATTTTCGAAAAATATCAAAAAGTGGAGAGCAACATGATGTGAGCACTCACATTATGTAAATGCTGCAGTTTTTGTAATTGTGACCATCAAACGTACAAGAAGGTATCACCAAACGACCACAATACGCCCACCAAATGATCGCAAGACGAATTTTTGAAAAATATCAAAATGGGGATAACAGAAAGCAGAGAGAACTCAAATGTTGAAATTGGTGCAGTTTTTGTAATTTTGTCCCCGAAACGTAGAAAAGCAACATCAAATCACCACTTAACGACCACCACATTACGATTATAAATATAAACGATTGAAAAAACAATTTTTGAGAAACATCAAAGAGGGCAGAACAGAAATAAGAGAGCACTCAAATTTGGAAAATGCTGCAGTTTCTGTAATTTCTTACACTAAACGTGAAAACTCATTTCAAACGACCACTAGACGACCACCAAGCGATTGCAAAATCAATTTTTAAGAAACACCAAAAAGGGGAGAACAGCATGAATGAGCACTCAAATTTTGAACGTGCTGCAGTTTTAATAATTTTGACACAGAAACATAAAATTAAAACCCATCATCAAACAACCAATAAAAAACCACCAAACGATTGCAAAAAGAATGCTTGAAAAATATCGAAAAGGGGAGAGCAGCACAAAGTGAGCACTCAAACTTTGAAATTGGTGCAGTTTTTGTAATTGTGTCCCTCAAAGGCAGAACACTTTCACCAAATGACAACTAACGACCACCGAACAATTGCAAAAAGAATTGTTAAAAAATATCAAAAAGGAAAGAGCAGCATGGAGAGAGCACTCAAATTTTGAAAATACAATAGTTTCTGTAATTTTGACCACCAAACTTGAAAGACCATCACCAAATGACCACTAAATAAACACCAAACAATTGCAAAAAGAATTCTTGAATGATATCAAAAAGGGGAGAGAGCAGCTCAAAGTGAGAACTCAAATTTTGACATTGCTGCAGTTTTTGTAATTTTGACCACCAAACATTTGAAAAACCATCACCAAATGACCACTAAACGACCACTAAACTATATCAAAAAGAATTTTTGAAAAATATCAAACAGGGGAGAGGAGCATGACGTTAGCACTCAAATTTTGGAAGTGCTGCAGTTTTTGTAATTTCGACCACCAAGCGTTTAAAAAGCATCACCAAACGACCACTACACGACCACCAAATGATCGCAAAAAGAATTTTTTTAAAATATCCAAAAAGGGAGAGCAGCATGAAGTGAGTAGTCAAATTATGAAAAAGCTGCAGTTTTTGTAATTTCAAACACTAATGTTGCAAAACCATTACCAAACGATCACTAGACGACCACAAAACGATACAAAAAGAATTTTTAGAAAATATCAAGAAGGTGAGAGCAGCATGAAGTGAGTTTTCAAATTATGAGAATGCTGCAGCTTTTGTAATTCTAAATACTTAGAGCGAAAATCCATTACCAATTGACCAACAAACGATCGCAAAAAGTATTTTTTGTAAATATCAAAAAGGGGAGAGCAGCATGAAGTGACTAGTTAAATTATGAAAATGCTGCAGTTTTTGTAATTCTTAGTACTAAAAGTGGAAAACCATTACCAAACGATTACTAAACGACCACCAAACGATTGCAAAAAGAATTTTGGAAATATATGGAAAAGGGGAGAGCAGCATGAAGTGAGTAGTCAAATTATGAACATGCTGCAGTTTTTGTAATTTTAAACACTGAAAGTTAAAAACCATCTCCAAACGACCACTAAACGACCACCATACGATTGCAAAAAGAATCTTCGAATAATATCAAAATGGGAAGTGCAGCATGAATTGAGCACTCAAATTTTGAAAATGCTGCATTTTATGTAACTTGCAACACTAAACGTGAAAATCCTTCAACAAACGGCCATTAAACGACCACCAAACAAATGCAAGTAGAATTCTTGAAAGATATCAAAAAGGGGATACCAGCATGAAGGGAGCACTCAAATCTAAAGATGCTGAATTTTTGATGATTTGGTGATTTTGTCACAATATTGTTGTGAAATATATATTATATATTATTATAATTATATATATATATATAAATGTTATTATAAAGATATATATATATATATATATATATATATATATATATATTATTATATTATTATATATTATATTGAAATATATATTAATGCGATTGTTGTGATTTTGCGATCTGTGATTTTGACCACTGAACAAAGAAAAAGAAAAAAAAACCATCACCAAACGACCACAAGACGACCACCAAACGACCGCAAGAAGAATTTTTGAAAATATCAAAAAGGGGATGACAGGAAGAAGATATCACTCACATGTTGAAATTGGTGCAGTGTTTGCAATGTTGTCCCCCAACCGTAGAAAACCAACACTAAACGACCATCAAACAATTGCAAAAAGAATTTTTGAAAAATTTAAAAAAGGGGAGAACAACACAAAGTGACCACTCAAATTTTGAAAGTGCTGCAGTTTTTGTGATTTTTACCACCGAACGTTAAAAAGCCCATTACCAAACGACCACTAAACGACCACCAAACGAATGCAAAAACAATTTTGGAAAAAAAGGGGAGAAGAGCATGAAAGGAGCACTCAAATTTTGAAATGCTGCAGTTTTTTGTAATTTCAACCACCAAACGTAAAAAAAACCATCACCAAACGACCACTAAACGACCACCAAACGATTTTCAATATGACGGCTTGTGAGTGGAACTGTGTCGCATCTTTAAATTTTAAATTCTAAAATTTAAATTTATTATAACTTTAAATTATGTTAATGAAAAAAGTTTTACTATAAAAAACCGATTTTCAAAAGATATGAATTACCATAACTTCCCTACTATTTGATAAAATGCATTCATATTTTGTGTCAATCGATTCGTTTCGAACCAAGGAACCTTTCATATTCTTGTATCAACTTTGAATTATGTTGAAGAAAAAAGTTTTACTATAAAAAAACGTATTTTCAAATAATATGCATTACCATAGCTTCCTTACTCTTCAATAAAATGTATTAATATTATAGGTCAATCGATTCGACTCGAATTAACACATCTCTTCTGTGCTTGCATCAACTTTAAATTATGTTAATGAAAAAAGTTTTACTATACAAAACCGATTTTCCAAATATATAAATTACCATCACTTCCCTACTTTTCCATAAAATGTATTGATATTACAGGTTAATCGAATCGTCTTGAACCAAGGAATCTTTTATATTCTTGCATCAACTTTGAATCATGCTAATGAAAAAAATTTTACTATAAAAAACTGATTTTTTAAATATTATTGAGTGCTTGAAAAAAATGCAATAAATATTTTCAGAAATCCTTCGGTCAGTTTCAAGATATTAGTGAGGAAAATAAGCTCTCCTCATTTCATCAATTTATCTGCAACCGTTTTCTAGTTATCGTGTTCACAAAAAAGCGTGACATCCACACACACATCCACACATCCACACACAAACACATCCGGACAATTGCTTAGAACATTGTATTAGACATTTTTAAATTAAGGAGGGTTCAATTAAATGAATGCAAAATTTTTTGAAAATGTTACTATTACAAAGCTTCCTCTATAAGGAAGCAAAAGACTAAAAAATCATTGATGTTAGGGTTAAAAATATGGAAGATCGGTTTTTTGTACTGGAAGAGCGAGTTAACCAGGTTGAAGTTACGACGTGCGAAACAATAGCCCTGGCCTAGGACGGTGCAAGTAATTGCCATTCCTGTATCCACGAAATAAGTGGTATGGCAAAAGTATGGCAAAAGTATCGGACATAGAATTGTACTGATTTGTGCTTCAAATACCTGAGCAACGTGAGAAAACATAATATATCATAAATGACAGCTCGTCCAAAAATTTTAAAAGTTCGCGATTCAAGTGATTTCGTGAGTCAACTATATTTTGAATATTGTTCGTGAGGATATAGAGTATGCAACGGATATACAATGGACTACTTATATGACTCTTATGTCATATATATTGGTAAGAGATCCAGAATCTTTGATTCCTAAACATAATATCAATAGCATGAAAAGGTTTTATAAAATTGTTACTTAGGTGAAATGTTTAATGTTAAATTTCATAAAGTAAAACAATTTAGATTACAATTAACATTTTACTTATTTGCATTTTACTTCTTTTAGAATTTACAAACAATATTCTTTGACATTATGAGAATCATGATTCTGGATCTCTATTTTCATGTATTTCAGATAACTGATTATCTCTCATACTTTGACTGAACATCAGCTATACTTTATTTATACTGCAGCTATACTTCTCTGATATACTTCAAAAATACTTCCCCTATACTTCAACTATACATTATTATACTTTAGCTATATGTGAGCTATACATCCACTATACTTCATTCAAACATACATGAAGTATGGGATTGACTCAAATGCCATACTTTCACTATACTATCTGAGAGATCACTCTCATATGATTTCACAGATGTTTTCCTAGATCAATCCCATACAAACATTTTTTTACCCGGGTCGATGCTTATTTGATTGCAGTATTTTACTTGATTCGAATTATCGGCATTTTCTGCCTTCGAGGATCTGTAGGAGTTGTATTCAGCCTGGCTAAATCTTTGAAGTCGATCATTGCTTAACTGTTCTGGTTCTTCATTTAGAATCCAACAGATTGAAGACTTTCGCACAACAATTGTTGTCCCACTAGAATCTGTAACTTCAGTAAAAGGGCCATCTCCATTCGAAGATCAGACTGATTCAGAGTAATCTTCCAATTCTAAGATTCCTTGAATAGTACAGAGCATTATAAGATCTTGTTAGAGTTCTGCGGACGTAGTTTCGGGATTTGGTAAACTTTGATCCACACAAGAGGTAGATGGAACGTTTTCGCTACTACAAGCCATTTCCTCAACCCCTTCTTTATCCTCTACGTTATCAGCATCAAAAACTAGATCTCTGTTGTCCGATGTATACTGCATATCAATGTCTTCTGCAGCAGTTAGGTCTACATCCGTCCCGAGAATTTGCAATATAGCATATGTATCTAATTTCGTGCAGTTTAGGATACTTATAAGTTCAGTATATTTCGGAGTGCCAGTAGCATAATCGAACACCAATTTTGTAGATGAAAGTTCGGTGTCTTGACACTCAAATGCTTCATTCCAGGAAATTTCAACGATTTACCGTCCTTGAAATTCGCTACTGAAATGTCTGACTGTATCTGAATGCGCAGTCTGACATCGTGAAATTTACTGCGGTACAATGCGTTGACGTCATGGATCGCAACTGTCGAAAAAAAACTCTCGCAATAGGATTTATTAGACAGTGAGCATTCAGTTCTACACAAGCACGCATTTCTCGTAATAAGATTTTTTACTATTGAGTACTTTGGCATTTTTCGTAACCACGCCCTCAATATCCGAAGAAAAAAACGCAGTACCAAATGTAAAATACCCGATCTTTCATAGTGATTGCTTGAGAAAGATGAAATGAAAAAAAATGCTTTGAAATTCATCTCATCCTTAACCGAGATATCTTCTTAGTAAATAAATTTTTGTCTTTAGAGACGTTCTGCATTAGTACTTTGATGTGAGCCACGGAAAAAATAAAATATACCATAGGCATTAAGATCGAGCTTGAGCACCGAGATGGGGAATACTGAACAAACACAAACAAATGAGGGACTACCTTGCGTCAATGGCTGGACCATTATTGCGTATAATGATCAATCTCGTTTTTTTCACGAATAGTTCCGCCATGGCTTTAGCAGACGTCGCTAAAAATTTATTTATATTTGGCATGCCATTGGTCTTTGGATCATACTGAATTCGGCTGATAATCCGCGTAGCGTCTTCACTAAGCCAGGAACGTGGTGGTAAATTACGCGCTTTCAAAAACGATTTTAATTCGCTTACTTGACACACTTCCGCAATTATGGGAGAATTTGATTTGCTGATGATACGGATGATAGTGCTTAGAGATGGTAGAGGTAAATTTGCAGAAACTGTGTTGCAAGCTATTCTGCCACCTGTGAGAAAGATGTAAGTGGAAAATTGTTTTATAGCGTCACTATATCTGTATTGAATTTTCTTCGCGAGAGATTTGTCGGCACCTGCCTTTTGTAACATTTCCAAGAAATTTTGGCCAGATAATTTGTTTTCTTCATGTGGGAGGTTCTTTACAATGCAAGATGAACCTGCTGCTAGCTGTGTAAGCGAAGTTCGAAATTCGTTGTTGACGTTTTCATCTATATCAGTCCCCATCATTTCTTGCGAGTGTATGTGACTACCTGAATTGGAAAGTTTTCATACATTTTGTTATCGAACATTATTTAAGCTCACAGAGAAAGTCGTTCGATAATTACTCTGTGCTATTCTTCTCCCTGACTATCCAAATAGCCAAAGTTGTGCTCACAGCTTCTGCCCAGTATGAATAAGAAACTTGTCCTTCTTCTGCTCGATCAAACTGAGGATCCAAAGCAGTATTGCTTAGTGGTACGTTCGGTGGTACGTCTGGTACATCTAAGGATTGACGAGATGTTATCATCTTATCCATCAAATTTTTAATTTCGGTATTCTGATAGCAAGATTCTACAAAATAGTGTTGTACACCTGTCTCACGCATTTCGTCTGTCAGATCCATAGAATCAAGAAGAAACACAGGTAGAGTGGAGGAAATTTGTGGAAGATGAGGTTGAACGAAACTGGCTGTAAGTGGTCTCTTCTGTCGAGTCTTTTTATATGATTTTGACTATTGATTATTCTCGCGATTTTCCGAATGCTTCAGGATGTATCTATGAAAGTTGGACAAAATCCATTTAAAGGTATTCCTTTGTGAACTTTTAGAAATATTCACTTTCATCGAGAAAACAGGGTAAGTTATATGAGCAACGTAAGAAAAGTTACTCAATGCGTTCTGCGGATCAGTCAAAGCAATAATCTCGACTGCCATATGCCTTGCTAATGAATTTTTGTGAAATTTTACTGTGAAGTTTTCCTTGAGGCTCCTTCCAAACGAAGCAATCGCATCCAAGACTTTTTTCTTCTTGTCATTAGTATTTATACTCGCAATATGAGAAAGGTTTTGTGGTTTATTCTGTCCCCTATCATAAATTTTAAACCTTGCGGATTCTTGCAGAATCTTCCATAATAATCCCACATTTCATCACTCTGTAGAAGCAGATGCAATTCTTCCGCTGCAAAACTCTCTAGGGCGTCAATGTTATCGTCTGTCAATTCTCTGAATGCGAAGTGATTAGCCAAGTTTGGAAACTCAATAATATTCTTGAGGTATACAGAAAGCTGATTATTTAAATTGACTTCCAATGTATTCCAGAAGTGTTCAGTGCTGTCAGTAGAGTGTCAAAGTTTATTATAAGGACCAGCGCTTCCTCTACATTTTGCACGAAGTGCAGTGCTTTGTACATCTACTGATTCTTGATGCATTGATGACACGAGCTTGTCAGTTATACATGGCCGTCATTATCAGAAAATACCTGCAAAGTAACGACACACATGTATTTCAAAAACTCCAAAGTTGAATATATGAATGCCTAATTAATTATAGTAGTATACCTATGACAATTAGGTGACGCCTTAGTCGGTAAGACAGTGACCCGTTATTCAACGACAGATGATAATGGTTCGCTTCCATGCTAAACTACCGGCAGTCGTTTCCATACCCATGACCGATAGTGGCGTTCTTCACCATACCAGCAGAGGGAGAAACCGACAATGGGTCGTGGGATTCCCCGCGCTCTCTATCCCGCTAGGGCATCGTGGGGCCATGTCTTTAAAAAGCCCATATTCAGATATGCCTCACATTTTGGAATCTTCTAGAGGTATTGGTGGAGTCGGGAATAGCGGACAATAAAAGGAGACGTCAGATCGGTGTGCAGTCATTTCATTATGCGAGGCAGTGCAATGAAAGTTGACAGTAAAAATAAAATTATGAAATCGGGAACGTACAACTAAACAAAGTTATTCGGTGGGGGAACGAGTGCATTCTGTGTTAAAAAATAGTGCGGAAGGAATTGCCGTGTATACCACGTCTGTCAATAAATCAGAAAAGGAAGTGTGTAAATATTATTGAACATTTGGAATGGCTTAAAGCTTGTTTCGAGGTTCTCGCTAAAAAGAGAAGGGGGCTTTAGAAGAAACGCAATGATATAAACGATCAAGTCCAGTGGATTGACATCAACAAAGCATTCGATAGTCGAGTAAAAACATGCATTATCCGGAACGTGGTTCACAAGGATGTTCTTGCCTTCTTAGATGACAACCAAGTGCTATTTATTGTACATGTGGTCCGAAATCGTCAGGAAAAGTCAGAATTCGTGAGAAGTGTTCAGAAATCGTCAGAGCTTGGGTTCGAAGGATAATCCATTTATTAGGGGTCCAAGAATGGAATGACATAAAACCTAACCCCTTTTATATTTCCCAGGTTATTTATATTATTTATTTATATTTATTTATGCATATTCTCTTATTACTTATAATTAATTAATAATATTTATATATTGAATGACTCTGAAGGTGAATCTAAAAATTTTGTCCGTTTTAACGTATCTCTTTCTCTTTACAAGATACATTATATTTGATCTAATTTTTAATTTTTTAGAAACATTTTTTAGAAAAATTTTTAGGTATCTAAAATCGTCGAAACCCGTAGATTCTGAATTTCTTACTTTTGAATCTGTATATGCAACATTGAAAAAAAAATTATTTTCAATTTTTAATCCTTTTGGGTTGCCTACCTGCGGTCCTAGCCGATGAGCTACCTGATGGGATGTGAATTAGCATATCTTCAGAAATCGCCAGACTCGTCAGGAATGGTCAGGATGTTGAGGAATCGTCAGAGCTTCTGACCATTCGTGACGATTCCTGACTTTTTCTTTAGTAGGGCAGTGAGATTAATGGAAATATACAAATTTACTGAAATTTTCCAAATTTGTGTCAACACTTTGAACATCAGTTACAAATGCGCAACAAACTTCCAACAATTTAAAAGTAACAGCTTTTTGCTCGCCAAGTTCATTACGAAATACTATAATATACAGAACTCGATAACCGCAATAAAATGGGAATTTTTCAGGAGAGCAAAAAAAAATGCTGTGAAATTAAAATCACAATCAAAGATTAAACAAAGTCTCAGTTCCGAACTGAAGTGGTAAAAAATTAAGAATATCAATATTTGGTTTAAAAAAGTTACCCAGGCTCGAGGCAATGTATATGGAATTTGAAAATCTCAAAATTACACTAACCTAAAACTGGAGTAGGCTCGATTGCGGATTTGCTATGAAAAATTCAATATTCAGTTCAGAAAAAATAATAAAAACATGCTCCCAAGATATTAAGTTTGTGAATAATACAGGTAAGCAAAGTTTGATGCAAAAAAGTTAGCCAATTCCCAGAAAATCGACCGACATTTTGAGAATAAAATTTCATAGGTTTTCAAAATCGGGTTTGGATAGCGTTGAAAAATTATATTTCTAATTTTTTCCCAAAAATGAAAACTTGCTTCTGAGAAAGAAGGATGCCGAATGAGAATCAAGAATGTACTATACAAAAAAATTATGCCGTTCCGAAATAGCAAAAATTGAAAATCGCTGTATCGCAATATAAAAGATAGTTTTTTGCAAAAAATCCAAAACAAAATAAGAATTTATATTTTTTTTTCATTTAATTAACATAATTTCAACAAATATCAATTTTCAAAGTTTGAAAAGTATTGTCACTACGTTCAAATAATTAATTTGTGATTACTTTTATTATATATGTCAACGGCGATACCACGCTGAAAACACCAGTTCCCGTTAGATCACTGAAGTTAAGCAGTGTTGGGCGCGGTTAGTACTTGGATGGGTGACCGTTCGGGGAATACGGCGTGTTATTGACCCGTCGTGGGTGTGGTGGACCCACACTGGTAGTATTTATCCACCTAGAAACACTACCCGAATCGGGTAGTGAGGCAATGAACTTTCGAGTTCGAAATGCTAATCAATTTTTTTTTTACTTTTATTATGAAATTGCACAACCATTAGCTTTGCCACATCAATAAATGACAAATTTCATCATCTATATAGTATAATATAATTGATAACATAACATCACTTACCTTTTAATATGTATTTTCGTGATTTCTCTAAAAGAAATACTTTCTAAATAGCCGAGAAGACGTAAAAATAAAGGATCAACAAGACATCTTAGCCTCGAATGTCAAAATCTTTTGCGCACGTTTGGGTGCGCATATTCGAACCATAGTTGAGACTACTATCTCTGACTATGTACTACCCGACTATCAAACAGAAAAAAACTAGGATTTCTATTAGAACCAATTTATGGTTTCGAAGGAGCTGAAACAAAAAGGAATCTCTGTTGCTTAAAAGGAACCCAAAATAATAAATGGTTGAATTATAATAATAAATAATTGAATAAAAGCTAGTGTACATGAAATATGACAGTTTTTAAGGTTATGTTAAAAATCCGACGTTTAAAACTGCGCATGTAACAAAAAAAGCGCGGTACTATTAAAAATTATATAATATACACTTGCAATATTACGTTAATATTACATTTCCTTAGAAAGTTAGGTATATCTATCATTGAATTTAATTTGTTTCTGAAAAGAATAAAAATTTTTGTTAATATTTATCTGTATGATTATTCATAGCATTTATTGATTTCAAACAGGCCCGCGCTTTTTGGCACATTCGCAGTTGAAAATATGAATAGCCATCCATCGGATATCAAAGAACTAAAAAGGAACCCTCAAGAATAGTTCACATGTCTATCTGAACCAAGAAGCCACCAAGAAAGAATGAAAGAAAGAACGAGTCTAAGTTCTAAATGATACCAACATTTACTCGAGCCGCAACATTGCCGAAACCACAATTTTTTCTGTGCACAAACTACCAGTGAATTCCAGAAGGATTCCCATGCTCGAATCGAGGTAGTAGTCATGAGCATACTCAGTGCACCGCCCCTCGGTATTTGCTCTCTGATAAGTACTAAGAATTCCATATAAACATTTTCTGCAAGAAAAATACAAACCAGCTTCAACGCATACCACTTCACGTATTCATTAAGCATTTATTAACACATAAATTTTCGACCGAAACTACTTATTTCTTTACGAATTAGGGTAAAAGCACTAATTCTTGCCCCCCCCCCCCCCCTTCCCATTGTTGGCACCCTGCCCTGATCTCATAGATAATAATTGTTTAGCATGTTTTGCCTCGATTAATTTAATTCTATCATTTTTACACATAATGCATGAATTAATTATTCAGTGCAATGAAGTATACGTATCCAAAATAAAATAAATTCACTTCGGTTTTTAGCATGCCAATAACAGAGTTAAGGTGCCAAAAATTGGTGCTTTTCCCCAGTATGATCGAGTTTGATAATGTCAATCATGCAAAATACGTGATAAATATAGGTGTGGCGGAGTTTGAACCAAATCGATGGAGAGACACAAGGTGGGCTATGATTTGGATAGTGGCATAGTGAATGAAACAAGTAATTATCCTGTTTGCTTGCATCAACCATAATTTTTTACATAACATTAATATGAAAGCAAACACTATTATTACTTGTGTGAAGAAGTGCTAGTATTTGAAATAATACTCAAGCGTATATTTGCTTTGACATTATTGTTTCCGCATACAGGGAGGTTCGGATGTATGTATGTATGTATACCATTAAGCCATTTCCCTTTCGGGGTAGGCGTGACACTACCCGATTCGGGTAGTGTTTCTAGGTGGATAGTTTCTTGTGGTAAAGAACTACAAGTGTGGGCTCACCACACCCACGACGCCAACAGTACACAGTAGTATTGTTCCCGAATGGTCACCCATCCAAGTACCAACCGCGCCCAATACTGCTTAACTTCAGTGATCTAACGAGAACTGGGGTTTTCAGCGTGGTATGGCCGTTGGCCATACCACGTAATGACGTAAATTTTGAAATGGACTTTTTTGGACATATTTCGATACAATTCGGCCCCAAGAACTCAAAGATGTAAATGTTTTTAATAGTCCATATGTGTGTTTGTAACTTTTTACATTATCTTCATGATGACGAGGTATCAGTTTAAAGTGAGAACTGACTATCGCGGATTTCTTCAAGTTCCCACGTTTCCAGACCCCCTGAATCCGAGAAATTAGATTTTACGATGGTGTCTGTTCTCCTCGTCGTTATGGTTGTTGTTGTTGTCGGTGTCGTCGTCTGTATAATGGGTAGCTTTTTAAAGACTAACCGGACTAAAAAGGACATTTTTTGACCGAAGGTTCTGGTTTCAGCCACAAAAAAAGTATACTAAAAAATCAAAAATTTCATTTTGTGGTCAAACTAAGTAACATACGAAAAAAATCGATGTACAATCATTGTTCACACAAAAAAAATCTACAAATTTATCATCAATAATTTTGTGATATGACGCGTGTTTTTGTTTAAATCGTAAGCAAAGACATTAAGAATTAACAAATTAAATTTATGGAAAAACGACATGAGTTGCAATAAAATGTTGCATTACAAGATTGTTTTTTCACGGGATGTGCACTTTTTCAAATTATAAAAACAAGACAATGAAAATGCGCCTGTTTTAACGTCAATGCATATCATGGAATCGAAATAACATACATTTATTGAAACGATACATTTTTCAGGCTAGCTGGCAATAAAAATTAATGCAAAACGAGGAACAAATGAGAAATGAAGCATGAAAAATAAAATTTATACTTTATTTTGCAATATCTAAAGTCCTAGACCGAGGTACAGAAGTAAATATAATATACGGTTGATATAACAGAGTTGAACATAATGTAGAACAGTTCGCACTGTGGACGAAGTCGGATCAGAAGCAATCAGCGAAAAGTCTCAATAATTTTATTTTACACACTGGTTTTGATAGATCTGTTACGTCCTAAGGACCTAATCAGCTAAATTCCTATTTTGATAATGAAGCCAGATTTGCTATAAGATTATATAATTATAAATTATAATAATCAAATGAATATAATATCATACAAAATAATATAATATATCATAGTAGCCTCGAAAGAAACGAGGGTGAAAAAACGCAGCCAAATATTACAATCTTACTAGCATTAAATACAAAATTATAGTAGAAATATATAAAGGGTCATACAAATTTCACAAGGGAATGTTGTGAGATCACTAAAATTCGCCAAATATTATTAGTGACTAAAACATTTCGGTTATTAATGAATTTTAATATTTTAGTTATTCGTGTCCCACAAGTAAAATACTCTCTAAATCTGAATCAGCGAAAATTCGCTGATTGGCAGCGCATATAAGCTGATTTAGTCAGCTATAAGTATACCACTGCGAATCAGCGAATATTCACTGTTCTAATCAGCGACACAGTAATTCGCTGGTTCAATCAGCTAACTCGCACGGGTTTAATCAGCGATTACTCGCTGATGAAATCAGTGTTTCGCACTAGTTTCATTAGCGCATTCAGTTCTTTAGAATGAATGAGTTAGTAAAATTATGGGGATGAAAGACGACTATTTTTTATACTTAAAGCATGCTGTAATATTATTCAAACATATACAAATTTGAAACTCGAAAATAACTCGTTGACAACTTTAAACAAAAGTTTGAGTACAGTGTTGAAACAAATGGAAACTTAGTACGTGAATCTATAGATTAGCGAAATGTACATCAAAAGTACAAGCAATTAGTAACGTTATATGCAGTAGTGAGGTTGCTAAAAATCGAATCGTTAGACCCTACTGAAGCAATGTGAAAGAACAACGTCGAAAACTGGAGAGTTTTAGAGAAGGAAATTTAATTTTTATGAATCTCATGATTACATAAGTTTACGTGTAGTGACGCGACAATACCTCGAGCTCGGGGGCTTGTGCCCAAATTGTACACGTATGTTTAAATAAAGTTGTAGAAATTCTGTAGTCCCACAGGGTAGCATACGTTGAGGACGAAGTACGTCTTAAAAAACAAATCGAAAGCCGTCACCGGATTCTTATCGTGAGGGGTTATGAACCAACCATCTCCTTGCACAAAGTACGAATTCATGTTGTTCTGCCCTTTTACGCAGGCAATATATGGTTGCACGTTTGTTTTGGCCTCAGCAGTCACTTTTTTGACGTAGTGTGGCACACGAAGCATCTTCTGCCTACCCCTCGATTAACTGTCAGGCCATGATCATTAATGAAATGATGACAAAGCCCATCCAATCCTCCAGGTACTTGCTGTTCACACATAGAGCAATCGAGTCGCTCCATTTTCGTGAAATGTGTAAACTGTTCATTCTGAAAAAGCAAAGTTTTTCGGATTTTCAACTTTACTATTTTCGGAAGTTGACACAAAATATTAAACTTACGATCAGGCTACATTTTATTAGATTTTACTTTGTATTTAACAAATCACCAAATATGTCAGACCAACCAAATTCACGTAAATAATAGCCCCTCCCGTAGAAAACGATTGTCACTAGTGAATGTCGTGAAAAACAGTTTTCCACCGTTTTTGCATTTTTACAGCATTTACTTCTCTACATCACCAAAATATATCGATTTAAGGAGGACCTACGTTACAATTAAATCGTTGAAACAAAATAATTCAAATTTAATTTTGAATATTTGATATACTGCTTTTAAGTCTCAGTTTCTTGAAATTCAGCTCCATGGTATATTAATTATTTTTTCTTGTAAAAGAGTAAACTATATTCAGAAGTATAAATTATTCACAAGTTAATATGAATTTATTTAAAAAACAGTTCCAATTTGCATATGTTTCAAGCCTCAGTAGTGATTTAATTTTACTGTAAAAGATCCGTATAAATTTCTAAGTCTTCAGTGTTCAAATTTTACTTTGTTTCGAAGCAAATTAAAAATAGAATTTTTGATTAAACTGATTCTCAATAATGACTATTATTAACCAATAGTCTTCCAAAGTTTTTCTATTTTCAACTTTCAGTTCTCTATATGACATCGAAGTACACAGTTTCGACCTGAACAGGAACTGATTACATAATTAAGTGTATTTGAGAAGAAAAACTAAAATACTTCAACATTTTGAAACAATTTTTGTGCGATTGTCAAAAAGTTGACCACTTGAAGTTCCAGTCCTTTTCCACTTTTCACATTCTCATCTAGAGAAGGTATTAGATTTGTGCAAAATTTGACCCCCCCGTTTTTTGTCAAATGTCCACGTTTTGAGACACCCTGAACCCAAAAAACAGGTTTTTACGAATGTGTCTGTCTGGTTGTCTGTCTGTTAGTCTGTAGATTTTTCAGTTTGTTAGCACGATAACTTTCGAAAGAAATAACCTGTGAGATTGGGCTTTGGTATACTCTTCAAGTGTCCTAAAATGAAGGTCAAATTCGTTAGCCAGCCATTTTGGATACAAATTCAAAAAGTGAGAGCATTTTTAAAATTTTTGATACCATATTTTTTCAAAATTTGAAAATCATATGCGCGGCCGCTTATAGTCATCGAAAATTCAAACAATTTATTCTCATGACATTTTTCGATAAAATCAAAATTTCCAGAGTTACAGCATTTTCAAAATTCAAAAAAAGAAACGAAAATTATAACATTTTCAGCCAACCAACGCACGATACGAAAAAAAGTCAGGACAAGAAAAGTGTTTCTTTTTGCACGCCCTACAAGATTATCATAACGACTTTTTGAATTTTCTTGAAAAATTGAAAATTCACATTTTTATTGCACAAAAAATAATTAAAAATCTAAAAATTCAATTATACATAATTGACATAATTTGCGCGTAAAAAAAAAAAAGTTATTGGCACGTCGTTTAGAGGTTGGCCGGGAATCAGCGGATCGAAACATGGGAACTCCTACCTAATACAACGCTGCTGAGGGCTGGTGAACTTCTCAGCATAAAACGTCAACCAATTGTGACTCTCTCGGAATGCTATACTGACCATTACCTTCTAGTCTCCAAAATTAGCTTAGGGCGGGGATGGAGAAGGAAGAGAACCAAACAAACGAAACAAACGCGAAACAAGATTGAAAATTTACAGAAACCGGAAGTGCGGATAGATTTTTAGAATGAGTTAAAGGAACGCATAGATAGGGCAACATCAATGCACCCTAGTTTTATTTTTCTGACCTATCAAACTTCTTCAATTGTTTGTGAAATTGTTAATTCTTAATTCAACAGAAATTTATTTCAATTTTTTTGGAATAATTGATCATTTAGTTTCATCTCCCAAAAGGAAAGTTTACTTGTTCTAATTTAAACCAAAATGAAATTTATTACTACGCATAGGATTGGTGGCTATAAGTATACACACACTATGAATTCTAAGCCAGGAGCGCATTAAAATATTGAGTATGCGGGACCCTGCAATTTTTTCAATACAGCATACAGCGACAGGCGCCCCACGGGACTCCAATATTTATACGAGTGTTGGACTCGGAACGTACCTTAAACATCCCTACCTGGTGGAAAATAAGCTCAGCGCGAAGAGGATTCGTATGGAGGTTACATGAACGATGGGTCAATATGCACCTGGAATATGCTCATAAAACGCCTCAGTATTTGAGAGATCAGGTATCATTTTTGCGAAAAAACGGATACGAAGCTCTTTATAAACAAGAAGAAGAGCAAAATCCTCCAGCGATCATTCCACCCGTTCCAGCAAGACCACCTTTGCAGATAGCCGATAATGCCAACATGAGTAGTAGAAGATGTATCCACCAAAAAGTTTTTCTCAGGATGGATAAATTGGCTAGAGCTAATACAGCTCTTCCCGATTTGCTCCCCGAAGATGTTAGTCTCTGGATTCTGAACTTTGTAGTTACGAAAACGCGGTCTCCCTGCTTAGCGACAATAGAAGTAACGATACTTCAGTACGCCTAAGTAAGAGTCGCGAGCGTATTGCACAGCTTAAAGTTTAAAATAAAAACGGCGAGACAGCATTCATCGAATGTTTAGTGCGTGGTTAGCTACATAACATCAAATAAAGAATTCACTCCAAAAGTTAGGGCACTTGCTCGAAGCTTGAGGACAGCAAATCACACGCCGAACAAGTGTAAACTGTTGAACATCAAGCAGCACTGGGCGAAAAAATAAGATCTCTTTCAATAGCAAAAGAGCGCATTGAACGGCGAGTAAAGTAGATTCAGGAAAATTCCACCTTTTCTACTCAATACTCATCCTTCCCGTATGTTCAATAAAACGGCATGTGCCTTTAAAAATCCGCCTAGTCGACAAGAGATTCAAGTCTTTTGGGAGCAAGTGGATGGAGATACCTATCAGCTAGATGAAGACGGTTCAGATATATCAATCTTTCGTAACTTGTGGCAAAGGCAAACGTTGCTAGATCCAGAGGAAGAGTGTCCACTAATTACTACTGAAGAAGTGAAGAACGTTATCGCTACAACTAAGAACTTTCCAGCACTAGAACCAGATAAAATCAACAACTTTTGGTGAAAGAAGTTCACTTCTACGCACCAACATCCAGCTCGTATATTCACAACTTTCTTAAACGGAGAACAACCCATCCCGCAGGAGTTAGTGGAAGGACGCAAGGTATTGATCCCTAAGACCGAAGCTTTGTCAAATCCAAAGAACTACAGGCCCATGGTTTGTTTAAACACCAGCTATAAACTATTCACAGCCATCCTCACAGAGAGGATATTAACATCTATCGAGCCGGTAAGGAGTGCAATAGTTAAACAACGTGGATGCAAGAGACGGCTGGCAGATTGCAGAGAGAACCTTTTAATAGACAGGTGTATTACCGAGGACTCGATCAGGTATCGACGCAATCTGTCCATGGCTTGGATTGACTATCGTAAGGCATTCGATAAAACGAACCGGCTCCAACGAACACATTCTCGTCACATTTATTTATATGCCTCTGCCTACGATTGATAATTCTGATATTGCAAAATAAAGTACAAATTTTATTTATCATGATGACTTTAACTTTTGTTTCTTATTTCGCGTTATATTTTATTCTCAACTACCCTAAAAAATGTATCATTTCAATTAATTTATTTTATTATAATCCATAATATGCATTAGTGATTTTTGTAAATATGGTGGCGGGGGGGGGGGGTGTTGTTAAGAGTTTCTTGTGTTTATTTGAGTGCAAGTTTTTGTATGAAGGGATGAAGTTAGTGTATATGATTGACTATGTTTGAAGAGATTGTTATGTGGGAGGTTCAGGAGGTTAGTATTATGTTACCCATGGAGAATAGACATAAGGAGACCAAAGTCCTGTACATTGACTTCGCCAAAAACGAGCATTTTTCTGTCGGATGTACAATAACGCATCGAAATGCTCGATCTTCTCGAGCGTGGCGCTAGTGTGGTACGCGTAAATATGGCCGCCGTCATGGTCCGTGTAAATATAACCTCAAGGCTCAAGCATAAATACAACATTCCTAAATCATTTAAACAATTTGTTGAGTCATGTATTCAAAAGGAAACCTTTGGTTCATTTTAAACTAATGAAAAATTCAATATTTATCAAATACAATAATCCTGACTTTCACGTTGAAATCAAAATCTTAATTATTCTCTATTTAAATGTTTATAACGCAAAGGTTATATTAATTCGTTAGCGCAATAATTCAAAAGTACCTATCTCGTCCATTGCAGGATCTCTACAGTTACACACACACACACACTTCAAAAAAAGATGTTTCGCGGTGGATAAAATTATTTAAATTATTCAACTCTTGTTTTATGTCAATTGCAATTTACCTCTGTAAATCACATATTACAATCGTGAATAATTCTGAATCTGTCAATGTCAACAAAACAAAAACAGCCGCCGCTCAATACGCGTGCGACACTAGCGCCTGGCACGGGAACGGGAAGTATTGTAAACATTATCATACAACAAAAATTTGCTCATTTTCGGTTACACTACTTTGGTCTCCTTATGTCTATTCTCCATGATGTTACCAAGGAGCACAGGAAAAACATAAGATAAACTTTACATCGATTCCCGACGAAAGATTCTGGTAGCATAATTTGTCCGCTGCGCGGTTATCTTCAGACTGTTATTCATCGGGCGCGTATTATGATGTAAGAGAAAAGCAAACGTTGTGAAAAAAGTAATGAAAGTCGGTAAGAAGAGCTGGTTTAAATGGCTTGGATCAACAGATTTAGTAGCAGGGAAATGAAATGCAGTAAAAATACAGAAAACACAATTCTGTACAATTATAAAATTGTTAATAATTAGAATTAAAAATTTTAATAGTGTTTCTTGAACGCAATATACGAAGACTAATTAAGATGAGGTGACAAATAGAATATTCACATGCTGATGTGTCATTTTAATTTGGACTCCCATTTTATGGACAAACATGAGTATTTTTTTCAAGAAAAGACTAAGTGACAAATAAAAAATGCAATTATCTAATAAAAACAATACATAATGACTAATAAAATGTAAAAATTATGTAATCTTAGATTCTTAAATCTTAAATTAATATTTCTTGATAGAAAAATATTGGAAAGCCAATAAATTTCACTAATAATGTATTTTTAGGTTACGTCGCATATTTTCGTTGTGATATGAATATTTTTCAATGGAAAAAGGCTAACATAGGAATAAAATTGAAAAATAATGCATCCTTAGGTCATGACTTGTAGTTCTTTTGTTTTTTCTATACTAAACCATACTTTTTCGAAAGAAAAATATATTTTCTAGCGGAAAAAGGCTAAGCGAGAAATAACATAGGCTAATAATGCAATATTTAAGGTCATGTCCTCCCTTTTCGATGACAAATGAATGCAAATAATCCATTTTTGGGTTATCTCTTATAGGTCTTCCGTTTCCTCTCCACTAAATAATACTTTTTCATATCGAAAAAGATTGAATTGCCAATAAAATTTACAATTGATGCGTTTGTAGGTTATTTCTTTCTTTGTCGGTTTAAATGAATATATTTTGGTGTGGAAAAGGCTTAGTTAGAAAATACAGTCCACAAATAATGTATTTTAAGGTTATGTCTTTCCGTTTTTGTGGGAAGGAAGTGAATATTTTATAGCGGAAAAGGTCAAGCGAGAAATAAAATAAGCCAATAATGCAATATTGAAGGTTATGTGGCAACGGCCATACCACGCTGGAAACACCAGTTCCCGTTAGATCACTGAAGTTAAGCAGTGTTGGGCGCGGTTAGTACTTGGATGGGTGACCGTTCGAGAATAATACTACTGCGTTGCTGTTGGGATTCGTGGGTGTGGTGAGCCCACACTTGTAGTTATTTACTACAAGAAACTATCCACCTAGAAACACTACCCGAATCGGGTAGTGGCACGCCTAGCCCTAGAGGCTCGCCGAAAGGGAAACGGCTTAATAGTATAATGGTATAATGTACACCCCTTACCTGTCTTATAGGTTCTTCGTTTTCTCTCTACTGAATAGTATTTTTTTCTATTGGAAAAGATTGAATAGCCAATTACATGGTGATTTTGTAACACTGTTCCCAAATTGTTCTTAATTCGACTGTCCCGAAGAATAAGTCACTAACCAATTTTTCAGAAAACAGAGCGTATCAACTACATTATGCTTGGCTAGAGTGTCGCATCTCCATTTAAAAATACATAGAGATACGACACTCTAGCGAAGTAAAATATAGTTGATACACTCTGTATACGGAAAACTTTGTTAGTGACTTACAGCGTGATATGTAACAAAATATATTAAATATATTTTGTTACATATCACGCTGTTCCAGAATTGTTACAGATCTCTGACAGAACATGGTTCTGTAACAGCGTTATAGAACTGCTACCCCTAATAGCACGGAAAGTTCCGGGAACGTTCCACTGGAACGTGTAAAATGTCCGCCCCTTGGGAACGTTCCAGGAACGTTCCACTGAGACCTGAGGGAATCATCCATTATTGTTATTTTTAACAACAATTATCTCGTAAACCGTAAGAGATAGGTAAGAATAGATGTGATTTTTGAGTTTTGAATACCGCACCCTTATAGCACGGAACGTTCCTGGAACGTTCCGCGGGCACCTTCGCAACGTTCCAGGAACGTTCCACTGGGACCTGGTGGAACTTTCCATTATTGTTATTTTTAACAACAATTATCTCGTAAACCGTAAGAGATAGGTAAAAATGGATGTCATTTTAGAATTTTGAGTACCGCATGTACTACACTATGATATGATATCCTTATCATAAACTGACATCAATTTTGACCTATCACTTACGGTTTACACGATATTTATTGATAATAATAACAATAACGTTAATTTATGTTTGGAACGTTCCAGTGAAACGTTCCTGGAACGTTCCCGAGCGGCGGACATTTTACACGTTCCGGGAACGTCCCAGGAACATTTCGTGCTATTAGAGCATATACTGCACTATAATATGATATCGGACATTACTCGGACGAGTATGTTCTTAACCTGTTATAGAACCTGTCCTTTTTCGTTGTAGAATTGTTACATCACGCAGTTATATAACAGCGTCCGCTGGTTTCAATTATTTTCTATAACGAAAAAGATTATTTAGTCCAGAGAAAACGGAACAACTGTGACACACAACCTAGAAATGCCTTATTTGTCAATTTCATTACAAAATTGGCAATTTTTCGTCATGGCACATTCATGGCTCATTAAAAAGGCAGGACATAACATTAAATATTGCTTTATCAGCCTATTTTATTTCTCGCTTGACCTTTTTCCACTAATAATATTTTTTTCCTTCCCACAAAAACGGAAAGTCATAACCTTAAGATACATTATTTATGAACTGTATTTTCCCTGGCGGACCGAACGAACGGAGCGGATACGCTACAGCGTATCCTTATAGTATCCACATCGTATCCTCTCCGTATCATGCAAGAAAAACTCATTAAAAAAGGAAGGTGAACATTTCACTTATTGAAATTCGGAGTCTACGTGAAATTTTGCGTTAAAAGGTCACGGAGTAATCGCAATAGTTTTTCTTGCAACATTAAAAACTTTCAAAAAATATAATACTTATCGATAACGTGGGCTGAATGCGACTTCAAACGCATCGTCGACGGATCAAGCCTATGAACTGCTACTGAATGACGATACGTTTGAAGTCGCCTTCAGCGCACGTCATCGATAAGTATTATATTTATCAAAAGTTTTTAATGTTGCAAGAAAAACTATTGCGATTACTCTGTGACTTTTCAACTCAAAATTTCACGTAAAATCCGAATTTCAACAAGTGAAATGTTAATCTTTCTTTTTTAATGAATTTTTCTTGCATGATACAAAATATTCTTAAATAATAATATTATTAAATTTTATATATATATTAGTATTACAGGTATTATATATATATATTATATATATATATTAAATATAATATTCTTAAAATAATTCTTGCATGATATAAAAAAGTATCTTTTAGTCTAGAAAAAATGGAAGACCTACAAGACATAACCTAAAGATGCATTATTTTTCAATTTTATTCCTATCTTAGCCTTTTTCCATTGAAAAATATTCATATCACAACGAAAATATGCGACGTACCCTACAAATACATTATTAGTGCAATTTATTGGCTTTTCAATCTTTTTTTATCAAGAAATAATAATTTAAGATTTAAGAATCTAAGATTACATAAGTTTTGCATTTTATTAGTCATTATATATTGTTTTTATTAAATGATTGCATTTTTTTATTTGTCACTTAGTCTTTTCTTGCAAAAAATACTCATGTTTGTCCATAAAATGGGACTCCAACTTAAAATGTCACATCAGCATGTGAATATTCTATTTGTCACCTCATCTTAATTAGTCTTCGTATATTGCATTCAAGAAAAACTATTAAAATTTTCAATTCTAATTATTAACAATTTTATAGTTGTACAGAATTGTGTTTTCTGTATTTTTACTGCATTTCATTTCCCTGCTACTTCATCTGTTGATCCAAGCCATTTGAACCAGCTCTTCTTACCGATGACTTTCATTACTTTTTTCACAACGTTTGCTTTTCTCTTATATCATATGTAACGTAACTAGTCCAAAGTTGCGAAACTACGTCTCGACAATCCAGAAATCTTAAATAAGGACTCTAAAATCTTAGTGTTTGATAAACCCTGGTGGAATTCAAATTTGTAATGCGCCAGCTGTTTGTGTCTCGACACAAACAACGATGAACTCCACAGTCAATCACACCTGAAAATCCTGAAAACAAAATAGCTAGCGAATCTCAAGGTCATAGGTCGTGTAAGAGCGCAACGAAAAGAATTGAGACAAAATTCAACTGCGAAACAATTTGACACATTTATTTTGAAAGCAAAGACCGGAAATGAGGTTGAAATTATATTAAATGAAAGTTATTTAAATAATCGGAACTTGGTCAAAATCAAGAAGACCACATTATTTTAATTTATAGTGAATCGAGTTAATCCAGTTTGAGAATATGAATAACGCACGCGTAACGAACCTAAAGTTAATATGCATCGAACCTATACATTTAATTGCAGATTAAACAAAGGAATTTAACGGTAAAATCCCGAATGAGACTGGCGTTTGGCAGGCACACTACCCGGCGTTACAACCGTGCCAAACGTCGTGTTAATAGAACAACAACAAAAATCACTGAATTTGCGGCTTCAGACGAAGCAAGATAAAAAGTTTAAGACCATCGCGTGAGCACTCCCGGGAAATAATATCTATCACAATCGGAACAAGAATAATGAAGATGGCGAAGCGTGGCAAAGCGACTCAGTCGAATTGATACTCTTAATTATTACACTTTGCTACGCTTGCCAGAACAAATAAAAGCTTTACCTCGGCCATTGTTATCGAAAGGATCCAAAATGATAATTTAAATTCCAGAATCAGCCACTACGGCTTCACAAAAATTATTGGCTTCTAGCCTGACGAAGAAAATGGCTTCCTGCCAGTATTACGTCCAGAAAGAGAGTGAAGAGCTCCGTAAGGACGGAAACTCATAGGCATGAAGGCGGAAGTACAAGTACGCCATCATGGAAGCTTGGCTTGTGGATCGAGCCAATCATGGCCATCGCTCGAATTATATAACTAGTGACATTCAACGCAATGTCTGACTTCAAGTGCACCCTGCACTTACTCTTTCAGATGTCCGTTACGAAGCCACGGAAAGTCTGAGCATTCCCCAAGGTGCCATCGAAAATCACTCGTGACATTAGGAGATCTTGTCACTAGGAAGTTAGTCTACCAGGCTCTCGAGTAGATAATTATGACTTCTGCCAAACGCGCGGGGTTCCGCGCGCCACTGCTACTGACTGGGACAACCGATTCGTAACTGGAGAGGTTACAGGCTCTGACGTCTGGCGGGAGTACTGTTGTATTTCGAATTATTAAATACACATCCTTCCTTCCTTCTTCCTCAATTATTCGACATATGACATCCTTCTTTGGTCGGGGTGGCTCGAGGTTTACATGTACAAAGTGTATTTGAAAAGAAATTGAGTTTTATTCTATAAATTCGAGAGTGCTCCGAAAGTTCGTGGTGCGGTTTCCTTTCTTTCAGGATGTTTATTACACTGCGCGATTCAAAACTACGAATGTCTACCGGCGCCGGCTGCTGTAAATCTTTCGACTTTACAGATTTGAATCTGCAACGTCACAACACCCCCAACCTTAGCAGGAGACTACCGCGGCCTTTTGAACTGGCAAGTTCTTTCGCGACATGTCCCGTGAGCTCGGTAGCCTCACACAAAATAAATCCAAAGAATTGGAAAGCCTCGCTTCACCACTCTCGGAACGCTCTTTGTACTTTGCAGTTAGTCAAAATTAATAACTACAGATAAATAAAAATTAAACAAAAATGATGTTACGGTAATCCACCACCAAAGGAAAAAAAAACAGATGTGGATAATATGCAACAACCCATAGAAAATGAAAACGCAATGTATTTGGGAGCGGACGAGGAGAAAGGTCGATCTTCCTGCGGGAAATAAGCAGATGAAAATCGGATTACCTTATCATGCCTAGCCGCCCACCTGGGACTCAAAGTATTGAGCTTAATCTAACGGGGAGGGAGTTTATTTGACAACTCAAATTTAATTACGACTCTTTATTCAACGAAAGGAAGACACATAATTATCACGCGGAAAATTGGGAACGGTGACTCGGTAGTGCTGGAAAACCTATTCCGGGTCCGCAAGCTCCAGATCCCGACGAAGCCGTCTCCCGTTCTTAGGGCAGGCCTGGTGTATCCCTTTCAACTGCTCATGCAGCCCTTCTTCATTAGAGCTAGCTGTTCTCGGCAATTTCTGTAAAAAGGGGGTCAAACCACAGCGCATTAAATCGCATGTCATCAAGGAGTATACAGGCTCCAAAAAAAAACTTTATTCCGTTCGCAACATCTATGAATTTTCACGGAATCCCTGCAAAGCCAACTAGCCATCCAGCGAAATAGGACCCATATCACCGAGCGTGGAAAACATTACCGCGCCCGTCACTATCGACGATCGAAATTGCGACGAGTCCAGAATCCGTGTGCTAACTTGACTTTAATACTAGATGTCACTGATTGAGTTTTGTACGACGTCCAACGAATCTGAGGTATTTTCAAAATAGGGTTTGAGGTGTCTGATATGCTCCTTTCCTACAAACCTACCGCTATCGTTGACTAACCGAAAAACCACTGGCGATAAGCGCTTTGCTATTTTGAACGGACCTTCAAACTTTTCTGAAAGTTTGGCCGCGATATTTTCTCCCTTGTTGGAGAGAACCCTCTGCCTTCTTAATACCAAATCTCCTACGGCGAAGGATCTGTTCCGATGCTTTTTATCGTAATGTTTGGCCTGCGATTCGTAAGCCCTTTCCAGATGGCGGGAGATCGAATCCCGAAGATGGTTCAGCTTCTCGACCCTTTCCAACCAAGCTGCTTGATCCGGTGGACTTTTTGCGATGTCTCTGTCGAGTTCCTTCCTGAATTCGCGGTACGGCATTGGCTGTCTGCCAAAATTCAGGAATGCGGGAGAGACCTTCAGAGAGCTATGAACCGCTGTGTTATAGGCAAACCGGAATTCATGAAGGTGTAGATCCCAATCTTGGTGATTCTTCCGTAGGAGCGACACGATCATGGTCTTCAGTATTCTGTTTACCCTCTCGGTAGGATTCGCCTGAGCACGGTACACAGGGTTGGTGGTGTGTAATATTCCCATCTCTTTGCACATTCCTTCAAGCAGTCGGTTGCAGTACTCGGTACCGTTGTCCGTATGAAGAACCTCTGGTGTTCCCCATCTGGAGACTATCTAATCCTCGAAATTTTTCTTAATCGATACGCCATTTGCTGTTCGGATTGGAACGACTTCAACCCATTTGGTGAAGAGGTCTTGAAAGACTAAAACATACCGGTAGCCCACCTTGCTCTTCGAAAAAGGTCCCATGACATCTGAGGCCACCACTGTCCAAGGCTGCTCGATGATGCGTTGCCCCATTAGGCCGGCTGGGCGATCTTGCTCAACTTTGCACCTTTGGCAATGGTCGTATCTTCGGACAAACCTTGAGACATCTCGGAAGACCCCAGGCCAATAGTACCTCATCGTTACACTTTGATAGGTTTTATCGGTTCCGAGATGGCCTGATTGAGGTTCCGAGTGGGACTCTTCCAGAATCCTTTGTCTCCACTCATCAGGAACCACCAATTTCCATGCATCGAGGTCCGGTAGTATGTCCTCAATGTTAGGGTTGGGTCTGTGGCGGTATAATTTACCCTTCTCCACTTTCCAATCCGCGAAAATCCTAGGCTTCGAAATCACAGCCTCTTTTCTTCTCAAATACCATTCGTCCTGGATTTCTGAGTCCTCCCTTTCGACTTCCAAATCCATTGCCGAAATTGGGAACTCTTGATCCTCCGGAATCCTGGATAGTGCATCGGGAACATGGTGAAGAGCCCCTTTACGATGTATGATCTCAAAATCGTATTCGAGAAGCTCCAACGACCACCTTGCTAGCCTTCCTGTGGGTTTGCGCAAATTATGAAGCCATTTAAGACTACTGTGGTCCGTTATCACTTTAAAGTGAAACCCCTCCAAAAATTTGCGGAACTTCTTGATTCCCCAAATGATAGCTAGGCACTCCCTTTCCGTTACCGTATAATTACGTTCAGCTGACGTAAGAGTGCGGCTGGCGTACGCAATAACCCTTTCCTGTCCCGCCTGGTTCTGTGTCAGCACCACCCCTAAACCTGTGGCGCTAGCATCTGTCTGGAGATCAAAAGGATTCTCCGTAATATTTTTAAAAGATGGGTGGGCCAATACGGGTGCGGTAGTTAAAGCGGACTTGAGCCAATCAAATGCTTCCTGTTGCTCAAGATCCCAGTGCCAGTTTATGTTCGTGCGAAATAGTCGAGTTAGAGGTTCGGCCATTCGTGCAAATTCTGGGATAAATCTACGGTACCATGATGCTAGCCCTATGAACCTTCGGAGTTGCTTTACGTTACGCGGGGCCGGGTAGGACAAAATCGATTTGACCTTTTCTTGATCCGCTTGCAACCCCTCCCTATTGACAACGAAGCCCAAATACCTAACCTCGGTACAACAAAAATCGCTCTTCTCGGGATTTATCGTGAATCCTGCATCCTCAATCTTTATCAGGACCTTTCCCAACCACTCAAAATGCTCTTCGAACGTCTCCGTTACAACGATAATATCGTCTAAATAGCAAAAGACATTCGAGCGCATTTCTTGAGTAATAACCCTTTCGATGAGCCTTTGAAAGGTAGCGGGTGCTCCTGTGAGCCCAAATGGCATTCTGACAAACTGAAACAGCCCTCTGCCAGGTACGGTAAACGCCGTATACTCCTGGCAAGACTCTTCAAGGGGAATCTGGTTAAAGGTCGAGCTCAAATCTATTTTCGAGATATACTTAGCCGAGTGAAGCTGGCTAAGTATATCGATCATGTTCGGTAGAGGGTACGCGTCCTTCTTTGACACTGCATTCAACTTTCGGAAATCTAAGCAGAACCTATATTTACCACCTGGCTTTTTGACCATAACTACCGGGGCTGACCATTCGCTATGAGAACCCTTGACGATATCTTCCGCAAGCAACCGGTCCAATTCCGCGTACATATCCTCCTTAACTTTCGGAGACACGACTGTGTAACGCTCCTTGATGGGCGGATGTCCCTGCACGTCTATACTATGCTTAACTAAATGAGTTGCCCGGAGTGGACCAATATTCTAATCTTTTGGGGGGAGCTTTTCAGCCATCAATTTTTCGAACTCCTCCTTTTCCCAACCCTGCATCTCAACAATTCCGGAGCATCCGTACTCGCCCGTGATTCTAGTAAGCAGAGGGTTTGCCTCGCACTTAGGGTCAGGCATCCAAATTTTCTTTGTCCTAGCTGCAAAAGTCATATCGAATTCCTCCTGCGCGTCTAGCCCAAATACCATCTCGGTATTCAGGTTGCCCACGATTCCGACCTCGATATTCTTGATGATGCCATCCATTGTTAGCGGAAGTACAACTCTACTCTCTATTTCCTCCTTAACACCGTTAGCTACTATGATGGCCGATTTCTGTGAACAGTCCAGCTTTCTGTCGAGTAGGTCGAGTATTTTGTCCCCTATGTCCTTCCTGATAAAAGTCCCAGTGGACCTGGGATCGAATAATGCGTCGATGGAGAAAGAGCTGACCCAAACTGTCATATGTACTCTGCCTTTAACCACGTTTGTTTGGAGGATCCCGTTAATCAGATCTCGTTCCGTTAGATCTCCCTCGGCCTTAAAATCAGAAAAGCCATCGGCCGAACGAAACTTGTTCTGCCTAATATCTAATAGGCCATTCGCAGGATCCGGGACAAAATCATCTGGTCTATGCACCAGTGCTTCTACCAGGACTGTTTCAGTATCTTCGTCCTGTATCAAGTCGTTACGAACCTCCCTCGACCCTAAGTCGACCATATCGGTCGGAGGCATCGTTACGCCCTGAAAGCTTTCCATGTCCGTAATCGCTAAAACAGTGTCAAGGGTCTCAGAAGCTGTCACAGTCTTTGTCTTCCCAGCAGTCTCTACTCGCGGTGATTCACGGCTCCCATCGAAATACCCCTTATTCTCCGGAACGTCTTCCGAAATAGAAAGACCAACAAAGTCTGTAGAATCGATGGGATCGTAGACCACGCGCCTCTGAGTGACTGAGATACCTGGTGGAATGTCCGTAACGGTCTCTGTTTCAGGGTGGACAGTAGGGATCGTTCCTACTGTTTTCCCTTGTCGTTTCCCGTACAGTCGGGACAGTTTCGGGTTGTGTACCCTTCTTTCTTACATTTATAGCAAGCTATCTTCTTAGGTTGGGCACAAGCCTTTTGGTAATGGCCCCTCTGCTGGCAGCGGAAGCAGATCACTTCACTGCCCTTGGAATCTGTACGTTCGTCGGTGGCGTTTTGTTTGTTCCGTTTTTCCGAGTTTCCGTTTGTTTTGTCCGTCCGTTTGTTGTCGTCATTGTGACTGTTGGCTTTGATTGGCTCAGGTTTGGGCTCGGCAACTTGTATTGCTGAGACATTTTTCTGTTCTGTTGCATAAACGTGTTCACGAGTGTTCGTCTTTTTAGGTTCCTTCGGAGCCGGTTTAGATTTGTACGCGTATTCCTTCATGAAGGAATTCTCGGGAGGTGGGGGCGGCTTATATTCACGCATATAAACGTCCCATTGTTTCTCACAATTCCTACCTAGCCGTGACAATTCTCCAAACGACCTAAAATCAGAACGACTAATAACTTGGTGATATTTAGGCCTAAGCCACCTATGAGCCCAGTCCAGTTGTTCGACCATCGGAACTTCGTCGTGCAGGTGTTTAATCGGACCCTGCAAGTTAGTTAGGTAGTCATCTATATTCTCCTCTTTACCTTGACTTCTAACATGTATTTGCTCTTTGATACGCCTATTAAAATCGTCGTCACAGAAACGATTCCAGAGTTCCTTTTTAAATTTCCTCCAAGTCGTGAACTCATGTTCGTGGATGTCAAACCACTTCAAAGCCATCCCATCCAAAAGAACTGGCATAGCCATTGATAATTCCTCGTCGGAAACCTTGGTCAGCCTACGCCTATACTCGATTTTGTCCAGAAACGCATCCGCGCTAATCACATTTTCCCCATTAAACGACAATTTCCAGTTAAGGACTATCTGTCCCAAGTCTCGATGATTACGTCGATTCCGATTGAAAGAACTATTTAAGCTAAGTGGAGGTTCTTCATCGGAAGAACTGTGCCATTCGGAGCGTAATGTACGATTCAATATCGGGCTATTCTTTCTACTTTTCCTGGTGTCCGTTGTTTTTGTAGACTCTACGCGAGAACGATTCAGGTACGAGTTTCTAACATGACGTTGAGTAGGCTCGGAATCAGAGCTCTCCTTATGACTAATTCTAGACCTAGGTTCCGTCTTGTAAATATTTTTAGATATTGCCCCTAACGAAGTTCCGTCCCTAATCTTATTTCTGTCCCTAGTGTTGGTATTGTGGTGGAGATCATTATTAACTGGGACCCTGGATCTATCTGGCTCTTCGATGGTACTTATCTGTACTTTCTTCAGCCTTTAGAAATTTTCACCACGCAATGGATCCTGAAATTTGAAATCGGGGCCTAGCGAACTTCGGTTAGTCCTCGATATGGACACGGTATTTTTGCGAACAAACTGATCTAGCAAACCGTAAAAATTTGCGTACCCAATTGACACGCCCAGCTCGGCATTTGTTGCGTAACGCGGAAATTGTGAGGGTTGCAAGCGGGGCGTTGACACAGTCCCTATGGAATTAGTTGTCACTGTCAGGCCGACAACTATCTCATTCGTAGTCCCAATCACGGTGCTTGCGGAGGTCGTAATAGTAGTGGTGGTAGCGAGAGTCTCTATATTAACAGTCGCGGGGTTAACATTACCAGAGTTGAAAGCCGTTGTTGTAATAGCAGCTGCTAAGTCGGAACCTAACTCCTCTATTCCATTTTCCGTATCGTTTGTGTTTGCCGAAGCAACTGAAGTAACGTCCGAATCTCGCGAGGACCAATCCTTATACAATTTATCTCCCTTTCGTAATCTCGAATTAATAGCCCTTCGATCACCACTGGTATCGAGGGATAGATATTGTAATGCCTCAACTACCTCTGCACCACTCAACTGTGCAATAGCTTCCTTCAACTCCGTGTATGTTGCGATGCCCTCAATTTTTACCAGAAATTCCATTGTAAATCTTAGAACATTCGCAACAAAAGAAAAAAAAAATCTACAGGGTATTTTCCAAACTTTAATAAATTCCAATTATGGAATTAAATCGCTACATTAATGAGTAAACGTGTACGACCCTGGAAGTCCGTTCGAAATTCGATGAGTCCTACGAAAAAAATATAGGGAAATTTCGGGATACCCCCAAAAAATTCAATTTGAAACTCCTTAATTTTCAAAATCTTATTATCAGTTATGTTTGACTTGGTAAGCATCCATAAACTATTAAGTTTATAAAAAAAGGTGGAAGAATTTTGAAGTCTGTTAAGTCCGTTCAAAAACCTTCGAAACTCTCGAGATTCCAATGTCGAGCAATTCCCAAAGTCGGTTATTTATCACCAATATCTAAAGTGAACCATCAAACCCGGATATAGCATTCAACATCCAAAACCCATAAATCACTGTGAAATTTCTACATGCTACCATCCGTTGACAAACTGTCAACCAAAGATTCACTTTAGTAAGAGAATTCAGTTACAATTCTCGAAGTTTAAAAGAAAAGAATCCGACTATCGCTCGGCAGTTGCCCGAAATTAAAACTCATATCATAATTCCCATTGTATCTACCGTCTATTTCTAGAAACGCTAATATGCGTCGAAAAGGTCCCGAATATCGATTCGCGAAAGTGGCGAAAAATATGTCGAATGAACCCGAATTTATAATTTTCCCTGCGGCCCTGGTTCCGCCATTAGTAATTCCGCGTAAGTGAAGAGAAGTGGCGAGAATGTGTGGCGATAAATCACATGACACACAGAACAATCACAATAACATGACATGGGAAAATTTCAGAGCGCTCGAAGCAGCCGTTCCATGAAATAAATAAACACAATATGTCAAGACTCTCCTTCAAAGACAAAATAATTCCCGTGTGCTCATTGAAACCCATCTCTCGAGTTTTCCAAAAAAAAAACTGTTTCCCAGCAAATTCCGTTGCCTGAGAAATCTTTTTCAGTTTGAATGTCTCGGCGCCCCACGTTGGGCGCCATTTGTAACGTAACTGGTCCAAAGTTGCGAAACTTCGTCTCGACAATCCTGAAATCTTAAATAAGGACTCTAAAATCTTAGTGTTTGATAAACCCTGGTGGAATTCAAATTTGTAATGCGCCTGCTGTTTGTGTCTCGACACAAACAACGATGAACTCCACAGTTAATCACACCTGAAAATCCTAAAAAGAAAATAGCTAGCGAATCTCGAGGTCATAGGTCGCGTAAGAGCGCAACGAAAAGAATTGAGACCAAATTCAACTGCGAAAAAATTTGACACATTTATTTTAAAAGCAAAGACCGGAAATGAGGTTGAAATTATATTAAATGAAAGTTA
>CAKNXH010063950.1:149138-159802 GCA_932178445.1 Andricus quercusramuli | reverse complement strand
GCCACAATGAAGTCTGATCGACTTGAGCCTGTGAATTCCAACTCGAATTCAGGTTTGAAATGAAGCCATAAGAGTCACAATGTCATTAGAATGAATAACAAAAAACTTGTCTTGAACATCGACTCTGAATAGTAATGTGAAAAAGGACGAATTTAAAATGGTTTTCATAATGACGCGCGGCCACAATGGAGTCTGATCGACTTGAGCCTGTGAATTCCAATTGGAATTCAGGTTGGAAATGAAGCCATAAGAGTCAGAATGTCTCTTGAATAAATAATAAAAAATTTGTCTTGAAAATCGACTCTTAGTCCGGGGAAATTAGACTTTTTTCCAGAAAAAAAGGTATAGTTTTTTTTTCTTCACAATCATGTCCCTGAAGGCATTAGAAATGAATACCAAAAAAGTTCCCCATTAGATCGGCACCGCATACACCCCTAGCCTCGAAAAACATCCCTTAGACGGGTAGTAGCGCTCGTTTTTGGCTATTATATACGAAAGTGTGCATCGGATGATAAAACGAATAGAAGTGAAAATATTTATAATAGAATTTGCAATAAAAAAGGTTCTGTACACTTTTGATGTACAGGCCATAGGTGATGCGTAATCAGCTCCAGGATTGGGGGGGATGTTTTAGCGTATGGTGCGAAACGTACTCGCGCGCTTAGTTTTCGGCCTATAACTCATAAAAGGGTAGTTGTTGGACAAAAATGCATGGAAGAAAATTTGTAGAGCAGAAAATTTCCTTTTAGGACCAATACATTCTTTTTGGATTACATCGATTTGGAAAGTCATTATTATTATTTTTTCACAGTGCACGTACAAGCACTGGGATCTCATTTCCACACCACCCCTGCAGTAAAGTTTTTGGTTCGTTTCTTTTATTGTGGTCTCCCCTATAGGCCTATTCCACTGATCATTGGTTGATAATATTACGCGGAATAAAAATTATTTTCTTTTGTTGATAAAATTTTTGGCATTGTTTGTATTGGGATTTCACCGGTACTTGCGATCTCTTTAGATAAAGGAACACTTTGCAAATTTCTTGATCTAGAACCTTGTTTGCCGGATTTATGCATTTTATTCCACCCATGGAATGAAATGTACCTTTCCCAGTTAAGTTTTTTATGTTGTAATCCGCGTTGTCAAAAATATACTGGAAAAAGGAATTTATGTCTAAATCAGGTTTCCAAGATTCATCAGCGGATGCTTCAAATAGCGCGACATCCTTGTAGCTTGAGCAGAAACCCAAAGCTGCAGCTGCATTTACAATATTTTTTGACGCAACTTTTCGTAATAAAAATACCGCCAGAGAAAGTAATGAGCAAGAAATAAATGAGCGAAGTCTTGTTGCTGCAGTTATAGCATGACCGATGGCTATACACTTTTTTTTGCAATTTTTCAGCATTAGTTTTTTTACCTTCTATGATAACTGTATCTAAAAATTTACGAAATGAGGGTACAACTGAAGCATTTGCTTCACACATAAAGTCCTGACATCTGAGTAATCTGTTATATTGAGTGCTTCGAATATCTTCTTGTACTATATGTCCCGCTGTAGTCACAATTCTCATACGTTCTTCTTCTTCATTGCCTAATCGACTTGTATACCAACTATTTATGACTTTAAATCCCGATCCGCGGAAGCAAACAATTGTTGGTTTGGCTCGAGTTTTAGCAAACATTACCTGATCCCCATAAGTAGTAAATAATTTTGCTTCTAATGTTTTTTCTGTCACCGATGATCCATCGGGCATATGCTTTTCAATTTTTCTGATCAATGCCTTAAGTGTGAATTGACATTCATCACTCTAATCAGTAAAGGAGCTTAGTTCACCGAATGCAGACACTAAATTTTGATCTTCAGGTCTTCCTCTTCTCTTAGTTAAGGATGGAATCTTTGCAAATTTAACATAACATTTTTTATGGCAACGAGCGTCTTCTTCTATAAGGTATGATACGCTGTTTATCCGTCTTGAAACTTCCTCACCCCATTCGTCCTTCCGGCTTGTAGCATCCATTGAAATCTTATCTTTGAGACTTATAGTACGTACCATGTAAATGGGGTTACGTAGGTTTTTCATTGTCTTTTTTTCTGCTTCTGGGTACCAATTTTCGCCACAAAACAGGCATTTTCTCTTGATTTTTAAATATTTCGGCAGACCGCAAAACTGGATTATTCTAACCTGGATCTTTTTGTGATGTTTTTAAATCTCGATTAATATTACGCTGCTTAATATACTCCCGTCTACATATTGTATGTACTTCTATCGAGTCGACCCTTCGTAATAAGTTCATGTATCCATCTTTGCGAATTTCACTCACTCGCCTAAGATTGTCAATTCCACTTTTTACTTCGACTGTCTCACCTACACTCATACTTTTTTCGCATATAAAACATTTACTTGTTGAAGCCATGATGAATTTTGAAACACAACTGCCTCATAGTACTTCAGCATCATTACCTGATCATTACTGCTTATTCTGTAGAACAAGTGCATAGAGAGGGTCCCTTTCTTGAATCTACAGGGTGTAGTATTTATGGGGTTCCGTATGCGAAGAAGAGTTTATCCCGTCAGTTGAGGATGCTTGGGACCCTTGAAAACGAGTTCACCACGTACAAGCCATTCCCACCCGCAGATGGGTCTGGACCCTCATAAAAAATCTCAAGTGGTCTAGCCTAGCGCGAGTCTAGCCTCTTATCGGCACTGCAACTTTCACTTTTCATGAGATATATTTTAAAATATAAGAGTTCAAGGGCTGAGTAAAGCAATCTCTAACAGAAATAATGAGTTTTATAAGAAAACTTAAAAAAACGATTTTTGAATTGTTATATATTTAACTATGGACTGTTAATCAATATTTTCGAAAGAATTTGAACTTTCGTTTGTAAACCACAATAAAAAAACGCAACAAAAACTCTACCTCAGGGGTGGTGTGGAAATGAGATCCCAGTGCTTGTACGTGACCTGTAAAAAAATAATAATATTGACTTTCCAAATCGATGTAATCCAAAAAGAATGTATTGGTCCTAAAAGGAAATTTTCTGCTCTACAAATTTTTTTCCATGCATTTTTGTCCAAAAACTACCCTTTTATGAGTTATGGGCCGAAAACTAAGCGCGCGAGTACGTTTCGCACCATACGCTAAAACATCCCCCCCACTCCTGGAGCTGATTACGCATCACCTATGGCCTGTACAGCAAAAGTGTATAGAACCTTTGTTATTGCTAATTCTATTATAAATATTTTCACCTCTTCATTTTTATCCTCCGATGCACCCTTTCGTATATAATAGCCAAAAACCAGCGCTACTACCCGTCTAAGGGATGTTTTTAGAGACTAGGGGTATATGCGCTGCCGATCTGATGGGGAACTTTTTTGGTATTCATTTCTAATGCCTTCAGGGACATGATTGTGAAGAAAAAAAAACTATACCTTTTTTCTGGAAATCGACCTTTTTCGAGCTAATTTCCCCGGACTATCTGAATAGTAATGTGAAAAAAGACGAATCTGAAATTGTTTTTATAATGATCAGCGGCCGCAATGGAGTCTGATCGACTTGAGCCTGTTAATTCTAACTAGAAATAAGGTTTGAAATGAAGCCATAAGAGTCAGAACGTCTTTGGAATAAATAACAAAAAACTTGTCCTGAAAACTGACTCTGAATAGTAATGTGAAAAAATACGAATTTGAAATCGTTTTCATGATGACCAGCGGCCACAATGGAGTCTGATCGACTTGAGCCTGTGAATTACACCTCGAATTCAGGTTTGAAATGAAGCCATAAGGGTCAGAATTTCTCTTGAATAAATGATAAAAACTTTGGCTTGAAAATCGACTCTGAATAGTAATGTGAAAAAAGACGAATTTGAAATCGTTTTCATAATGACCAGCGGCCACAATGGAGTCTGATCGACTTGATCATGTGAATTCCAACTCGAATTCAGGTTCCAAATGAAGCTATACGTGTCAGAATGTCTTTGGAATAAATAATAAAAAACTTGTCTCAAAAACTTTCTAGAATTGATTTCTAATGCGAGAGTGGGTTTGTATGGGTGTTCTGATAGCAATCTAGTGACTGAGGATCACATTAAAAAATCATAGAGACAACGAATTCGACTTTTTCTAAAAATGTTATTTTTTCGTCAAAGAATAATACAGCAATATATTTACCAAGTCTTCCCAGCTTACTAGAATTGATTTCTAATACGTAGGTGTGTTTGATGGAGTGTCAGGGGTACATTATATAGCCCAAGGTTCCTCTGAAAAAATCATAAACACAATAACATTGCATTTTGTGGAAAATGCTTATTTTTGCTAATTACAAATTTGGAAAATCTTTACAAAATCTTTTTTAGCAATATGTAAATTATTTCTTCTGTGTGGGTGGTGTGAAGGGAATGTTATAAGATCAACTCGGAATTAGAAGAAAATGTTGCAAGTTTTATTTACCTATTTTATCAGTCAGTATTTTGCGTTGAATGTATTTTTCCTCTTTTTCTTCTTATATTTTTGTAAGATAATATTTATTTGTTATGTTCTTCAAATATTATATCATAACTTATTAACAATTATTACTCCTACATATGTTTTAATGCTTTTTATATTTAGAATATGGCGCCAGAAGTCTTTTTAAATCGATTCAGTGATCGATCTGGACACCACGCGGCGCTGATTGTACTGTTTCTGTTTACTTCTTCTCGATCTTTGAAAAACGTTTTTATTTTTTAAATTTTCAGTATTTATCGCGAGTGTTGACGTTCCGGAGGGACTTTCCCCCTCAAATATGGATATGCCCTTCCTGTGGAGGAAAAAATTGCCGCTTGCCATACTTTCGGTGCGCCAGCATTCGAAACCAATTTTTTAAAGTGAGTTTTGTAGGTTGGAATACCCACTACATGTGCCTTAATACCCCTTATCACAAAATAAGTATAATATCGATAATAATAGGAAGTTCCTCTTTTGTTTAAACTTTAATACACGACTAGCACGTGCAAGAATTCCATGACTCGAGCATGCTAGAATTTGACGCGGGTGGGGGACATTCTATCACTTTCATTTGATTTTTGAACGAAGGAGTTGTTGCAGGGTATTAAGGAGATTTTATGCAAGTGCTAAGCGGTTTTCCAGAGGAAAATAGTTAGAGAAAAACTTACGTTTCTAGAGTGCAGACACAATTTGAGAACGTGTGGGATTGATGGCTGATGCAACAACTAAAATTGTAGGGGATTCTCATGAACACGTGGTATTCTGCGCAGTCACCCGGACGAGTATGAAGCAACAAGCCTGTTTCTTTTTTTTATGACGAAAATGTTATTTTTAGTGATATTTTATTATTTATTTCATCATTTCTATCCACACTTTCTTGAGCTAACTAATAAACAACTATTTTTATGGATCGATTCACTTTTTAGGATTGGAAACACTGTGCTCAAGAGAAGAACCAGAGCTGTCAACCTTCAAGTCGAAGATACCGATGCCAGTTCCGACCGCAAAAATTTATATACATTTTTTAAATAAATGTTAAAATTTTTGCGATTTTAGATTATTATAAAAAGAATTGTGCAATGTTTGTGCAAGCTTTCTGTAATGTACTTTTGAGATGTTATTTCTCCAGTTTTATGTGAAAATAATATTGTTTTGATATATTGATGAGAAGTTTTAAAAAAATTTCACAAACATAGATATATTTGTTTGCAAGACTGTACGGGAAGTTCTCAGTATAGGCACCAAAAAATGAGCAGAAAATGGCCGATTCTTGATGAAGTCAAAGTGTGCGGGAATCATAATATTCCCGCACAAAATTTCATGCGGGAATGTTGACCATCAAGCATACTTTGGAGGAAAGTGTGCCATTGGTCAAAATTCTACGCGCGCGATTCAAAATCAAATTAATTTAATTCGATTTTGAATCGCGCGCCAGATTACAGCCAATTGCAGAATTTGTCGGCTTTTCTTTTATTTATTTTTTGTTTGTCAGAATTTCGTCAGCTGAGTAGTTGACAGTTTATGTTAGTTTGCCTGGTGCAACTTCGTGTATCTTTGGGAAGCTTACGTTTGAGAGAGTCGAATGTCGAGTGTCACGAACTTCCCTTTACAGGGGTTACAAAAAATAGTATATGAGACGCGTGCGGGTTGGTGATTCCTACTCGTTTGACGTTTGCCGCACTTGTATCATAATGCACTATTTCAATATTTTGAGAATGTTATATTAAATATTACCTGTTATGTTTTTGCAAACTTTGTAGGATGTTACAATAAAATATTTTGAGATATAATTTCTTAAATGTTTTGTTACGTTTCTAAAAAAATATTTTGATTAACATTCCCAAATCTTTTTAAAATGATTTTGTGCAATGTTTTTACACGGTTCCTGCAAAGTAATTTCAAAATGTTACCTCCATAATTATATTTGCAAAAAATATTTTTTCTCAATATTTCAAGAAGATACCGACACCAGTGTTTAAATTTACCTATGCTAGTGTCTAAAGTACCTCATCTCGAAAGTGCGCATGCGCAGCTTTTTCACCAGTGTCTCAAATAAGCCATCTTCAAACTGCGCATGCGCGAAAATTGTTTCACGCACAGTCTGCTCAAATAAGGTCCTTTAGGTACAATTTACAAGCATGAAAACGTCAACTTTTGAGGTGGGTGTTGCAAAAATAATTTTAAAACGTCTTTGAAACCTGTGTGCAATATTATCAAAAGGTTTCATTCTAATATGTCTAAAATTTCCACTGCAACATTTCATGCTATGTGGGTTATAACCTTATAACTTTCCGGTACTGATATAAAGAAAAATGGAAAATAAAAAAAAATCTTGATACCATAAAGTTCACAGCATTTTTGAACTTTTTGAAATCTCTGTTAATTAGATAAATTTCCAAAAATTTCAAATGTTCAAAAATTTCCGGAAATTTAAGATAATCAGACATTTTTGATAATTTATGTTAATTTATCGGTAATTTATAATAATTTATCAGTAATTGAGCGTATCTAATCACTTCATGTTGGTCCAATGGCTACTCATAATCGCTCTTTTAAATGAGGGTGTCTAAAAGCGACTTTATGATGCCTGTGCCATAAAAATTAATTCATTACAAATTACAGGATACAAATTCTGATTGAGTCACTGATGAAGTCAATCAAGAAGAGTTGGAGGAAGCTGAAATAGATAATGAGGTAAGATTAATGTTAAAAAAATTATATGAGTTGAATTAAAATCAATAGAGCAGTGCTAAAAACCCATAGCTGAATGGGGTCGGGTTGATTATGCTTTAAGTAGGAGCGGCCTCTCGAATACATACAGAGATTCAGGACAGATCAGTTAAATTATTGAGTTTACCTCAATTTTGTACCTATCATAAAAGATTTTGAAATGAAGTAGTTTCTTCTGAAATGAAAAATTGTCCTAAAATTTGTTAAGGTATAAGTAGACGCTTTTAAAACAAGACAGTTTAAAAAATATTATATTTGGCGACTAAAGTAAATCCGAAAGATAATTCAATTCTATAGTTTCAAGTGAAAAACATCTTACTCTCAAAAGTATATAGTCTTTACGAAATTTTGATGTTTTAAAAATGCTTTTCCACAAAACATGAATAATATATTAAACATTAAGCATTAGGGTTTGTTTTTGATACAACATTTTAGAAAATCGAAAATAATTCATTCTAAAATAATTTTTAATGGTAATTTTTAATTAATTGCCATACCACGCTGAAATAAACAGTTCTCGTTAGATCACTGAAGTTAAGCAGTGTTGGGCGCGGTTAGTACTTGGATGGGTGACCATTCGGGAATAATACTATCGCGTGCTGTTGGCGTCGTGGGTGTGGTGAGCCCACACTTGTAGTTCTTCACTACAAGAAACTATCCACCTAGAAACACTACCCGAATCGGGTAGTGTCACGCCTACCGCGAAAGGTAAATGGCTTAATGGTATACATACTGATAATTTTTATAGAAAAACGAGGAAAAATCTAGAGAGCTCCTAATTCAACCCAAGCACGAGATATACTTTCTCGTTTTTCTATAAAAATTATCAGTAATCGGCAAAATTAACATACAAATTTATTTTAATAATTCCTTGATTGACATAATGACATCTAGAAAAATTATACATTCTGTTAATGGTTTTCACTTGAAAGCTGGATAGAGCCAGAAAGAAGACTGTCTTCCATCTTAGATGGAAACAATCGTGAAAATGGAGTTCTGATAAATTGCCGTATAGAACCAGATAATATTTCGTTTAGAAAATGAGTGAGTTTTCTGCTGCCGATGTTTGTTTGAAAACCGAATAGAGGCAGATACAAAACCATTTTAGTTCTTAGAAGAAAATAATCACCCAAATACAGTTCCGACCCATTGCCGGATAGGGCCGGATAATATTGCGTTGAAAAATAATTCAATTTTCTGTTTCGATGGTCCGGTTGAAAGCCGGAAACAATTCGGACTTAGATACTTAGATAATACTTAAGATAATTGTAAAAACATCTAAAACTGTAAAATGGATCAATTTACTATAAAGGACATAATTTTGTATCTGTATTCATGAGCAAATATTGAATTATTAATAATTTTAACAGGATGGCAACCTTGTTATAGATGTGGATCCGAGGGAGGACGAAGAAAAGGATCCCCTAGCTGAAGAGGTACGGCTCGCTTTGCAAACCATAAAAAATCATTAGTAACTTAAAAATCTTAAATATAAAATGATCTTCAATATTTTAAACCGAGATGGTTGGTAACAATGAGTACAATTTGAAACAAATTTTTTCCGAAGAACGAGACGATACTTATTGCAAAAGTGAAAACCAGTCTGAAAAATTCCCGGGTTTCAAAAAAGTTTCCGGCTTTTTTCAAGTGCAAAAAAAAAAATCCAGGATAAGTCACGGATATATTTCAGAGTATTTGGTCCAAATTTGATCGTTGGATTCTTGTTTTGTGTTGTTAATTTCCAAGAATTTCGTACTTAAATTTAGAGGGAACTTAAATTTTGTTTCATTCTGGATTTAATTTCTTCAATTTTAATTGAGCTTTTATAAGAAAATATTAAAATCATATTTAATCTTTCAGGTCGAGACTTCTAAAGGTGGCAATCCCTGAATCTGATGAATACCGGATTTTTTTCAAATTTTTTACAAAAGTGTTTAAAAAGTTAAAGTAAATTAAATTAATTAATAATTAAGTTAAATTTTAATGTTTTAAAATGTTATGAAAAGAAATTTTAACGATCGACGTATAATAAACTTTTTCATCCTCTAATTCACGTCTTTTCATCTTCCTCTTTTTTCTTCCTATCAATTGGATTGAAAACAAAATATGTTGGAATTTTAGAGCCTCGAAACCATAACTCGCCCAATTGGGAAGCAAATATCGGGCGAAGATTTCCAGGCACTTTGGTTCCAATGGCAAAAACTTAGCCATGATCCTCGACATGTTCAGTCGATCTTAAAACGTTTTTTTAATAGGTTGCAATATTTTTTTGTGACTTAAAATATTTTAGTTCTTCCTAAATACCTGTAAGGGGAGGTTTGCGAAAGTGCATTGCACTAGGCACGCTGCCGATTATTTTGCCATTTTCAATTTCACGATTCGAATCTTTAGTTCCTATTATCAACGATTCGTAGGACTATTTCCTATGAGTTTCATTGAGGATACACACTGAATTGCCTGATTGTGTTACCTGATAAAGAATATTTTTACAATTATATGAAATATAGATATATTCTTCTATCTGATAAGGGAGTTTTCATTACTTACGCAAGGCCTTGGGGGGGGGCGGATACACCTACAATTTGGTTACAATTAATTCCTTTAAACCTCTTAAAATCTGCAATACCATTAAAAACCCGTGACACTGTTCGAAATTCGGTAAAACACTTGGTATCTCTTGAAATCTTTAAAATTTCAGACATTATTTTGAAATATCACGAAATCTCTTTAATACCCTTACATTTTTCATTAACACCTCTTGAATTCCCATAAAATTATTGGCAATTCATGAAAATCATTTTTAACTTCTCAAAACCTCTTAAAATCTCTAAGAATCCATCGAATTTCTTCAGTATTTCTTGAAAAATCGTAAAAACTTTTGAAATACCTTAAGATCATGAAAATACTATTAAAATCCCCTAAAATCCCTAAAAATTCGGTAAAATACTTCAGTATCTCCTGAAATCATTTTAAAATCCTTTAAAATCCTTAGACAGACTAAAATCCAGATAGACCCAATTTATTACACTGTATAAGAATCCGGATAGAACCCGACAAAAAGCCAGGCATTGGAAATATAGGCACCGAACATATTCCGCATAGAGCCGTATGAAAACCCGTAGACACCAAGTCAATTACATCGTATAAGAGTCCACATAGAACCTGCAAAAATATGGATAGGGCAATCTGGGCTGCGGATTTATGACGCATAGAGCCGGATAAAAAACCCTATATACTAAATCAATTACACCATATAAGAATCCGGATAGAGCCTGAAGAAATCCAGATAGGGCAATATGGGCCGCGGAAATATTCCGCATAGAGCCGAATAATGAACCAGATGGGCAAATTTATTACACCGTATAAGAATCCGGATAGAACCCGACAAAAGTCAGGGTAGGGTAATATAGGCACCGATTATATTCCGCATACAGCCGGATGAAAAAC
>CAKNXH010063950.1:130109-145054 GCA_932178445.1 Andricus quercusramuli | reverse complement strand
GTCGTGTCGTGTCGTGTCGTGTCGTGTCGTGTCGTATCGTATCGTATCATATCATGTCATATCATATCATTTTAGTTTTCATTGTGTTTTACTTCGTGTAACAGAGTGAGGTTAGAAAACGACGATCAATGTAAGTCGTATTTTCTATACGTCTCATTACATTGCTCCTTTACCTACTTTACAACCTCTAGAGGTGTAAAGTAGCATACTTTACAAACTCTAGAGGTGTACAGTGAGAAGCTCAGAAATCGGCAACTTTCCAGAGTCTACGGAGGCATGGAAAATCGAACTTTCCGCAGACGTGCTGTGAAAATAATTTTTATTTCGAACCGCTGTATATTTTGAGGTTAACCTGTGACATACGACCCTGTCACATACGGATGACTTTTAAAAGAAAAATTATTTTGTAAAGTTTGAAAAACTCCATAAACTATACATAATATAATGTATAAAGTTTTTCAAATGCCGCAAGTGGGATTCTATGTTTGAAGGACAGAAATTTGCTGACAGGGCATCTACACATGCGACTCAACTCGCTCACGTGCCTCCAAGTGAAGTCTCAAGATTATAAAAAATTTAAAATTACCAGCAAACACCTTTGGGAAAAATAAATTAAGCTCCACAAATCTAGCTCAATACAAAATTCATGATTTCAAGTATATCTAGTTTTAAACTCTGAGGGTAGTTTAAGTAGTTTAAGTAATAAAATGAGAAAGAATGAAATTCAATGTGAGACAGAATGAGAGAGAATGAGAAAGAATGAAATCCAATGTAAGACAGAATGAGAGAGAAGATGAAGGATGATACAGTGAACGACCTTTGGTAAAAATGCACACATACATGTATGAGCATCAGAACGTTGAATCGGGCATGAGCTAAGCTAGAATTCACACATGCTGTGTTTTGCACTGCACGTATATGGGAGGAAGAGGATATCTCGATAGTCATTGCACGCACACTATCAAGCGTCAACTCCACCGTGTCGCCTCGATGATGTAGCACAGAGTCAAGCGTTCGCCATCTCTCCCGTTCTCCATGCTATCCCTTCCGTTGAAACTACCCCGCGCCAAACCACCCTTATAATAGGCAGATTTCGCAAAGGCACAACTTTGGCAGAAATAGTCCGATTTTAATGAAACTAAAACTGGAAACAACATGCAAAATTCCAGATATGACAAAAGGTTTGAGTTTAATATATTCCTAATCCGGATGAAACACTTGACCCGTAATTTATTTCAGAAATGGAATTCATTGAACATAAATTCCATTCAAAATGAAGAAATAAATTGCGAATGTTCCAAACTTAAAACAGCTCAGCAAAATTCCAGACTATTGGCAACATCCTGTCCAATTCTGAAAAAGTGAACAAAGAAATTTTAGTCACAATCCTTGTTGCAACAGTTGCAAGAATGAAGGTAACTGACCCAACTCAGGCCACTTTGTTGTAATATGAGCAAAAATAATCCAATAATATAAGAATGTATTTCGAATAAGACGATATGATTAACGTGTTTAAATCTAAGAAAGAGAATGCGTGAGGTCTTCCTTAGAAGCTTTATAAAACTGTACTATGAAGTGTAAAATAAACAAATGATAAAAAGGAGGACCAGGGACCAAGACAAAGAACCTCGTATGGAGTGTGTCTCACTGGGCTGATCTGGTTAGTCAGTTCTTCGATGGCTCTCTATCAGTACGGATGTCTGAATAAAATTATTAATTGCTCTAATTAAACTCTTTGTTTTATTCCACTACCTGAATCCCATAATCTAATAGGTTATAGGCCCAGGCACAGAATAAAACTATAAGTTCAAATTTTTACGTAAAAAAGTGAAAATTAAAATTGTGGTAAAATAATCCTGAAATTGACAGTGGTAAATTTGTGGTGGAATTGAAACAGTTGTGAAGTGATAATACAATGACAGTAAAGTGACAATGGAAGATACAAATAGGAAAACTAAAAGAAACATTACACCGTTTAACGGGGAGAAATACAGTATATGGAAAATGAGAATTCGAGCATTAATCGAGGAAGAAGATGCATTACAAGTGCTTGACAGTGAACCACCGGAAATAATGAATGAAGAATGGAAAAAGAAAGAAAGACTAGCAAAAGGTGCAATTATTGAACATTTGAGTGATGCAACACTTGGATTTGCCACAAGCAACGACACCGCACGAAGTATATTGAGCAAACTGGATTCATTGTAGTCGCTTGGCGGCTCAACTGGCAGTAGAGAAGAGATTAATTATTTTTAAACTCAAAGAAGATATTCCCCTAACGAAGCATTTTATGCTTTTTGATAAAATGATTGTCGAACTCCAAGCAGCTGGAGAAACACTAAAAGAAATAAGTAAAATTGCAAGATTACTCCTGACACTGCCAACTACCTATGATCCAGTTGTGACAGCGATTCAGACAATAGGTTTTAGTCAACAATATCCCTCTGATTACAATGAAACATTTGCACCAGTAGCGCGAATCACTACGTTTCGATTTCTTTTAGCTTTTGCTAATCAGAATAATTTATTGATTCACTAAATAGATGTGAAAACTGCCTTTCTAAATGGTCCATTAGAAGAGGGAATCTATATGCAAGTACCCGAAGGTGTAACAGCCAATAAAAATAGAGTATGTAAATTAAATAAAGCAATATATGGCTTGAAACAATCTGCTCGCTGTTGGTTTCAACAGTTTGATAAGGTCCTCAAAATACAAGGCTTTAAAAATTCCTCAGTAGACCACTGTTTGTATTTCTTAGATGAAGGTCATGTAAATAGAAATATTTATCTCATTTTGTACGTTGATGATATTTTGATTATTACTTTTGAACAAAATACTATGTCAAATTTCAAACGATATTTAATGAGTCAATTCTCAATGGTAGATATGAAGGAAGAAAAGTTTTTCTTAGGAATAAATATTGAGAGGAAAAACAATATTATTACTTTAGATCAAAGCGCATATCTTCAGAGAGTTTTAAAAAGGTTCAACATGAGTGATTGCAATGCAGTTAGTACTCCTATACCTGTTAAATTAGATTATGCTGCGTTAGATTCACTGGTGACTTGTAAAGCGCCATGTAAAAATCTGATAGGATGCCTAATGTATGCAATGTTGTGTATTCGACCCGATTTGAGTGTGGCTCTTAATTTTCTGAGTAGCTTCCAAAATAAAAATAATCAAGAATTATGGCAATGTTTGAAAAGGGTTTTAAGATATGTTAAAGGATCCTTAAAGCTAAAATTAATTTATAAAAAAATTGATTATAAAGATATGCTAGTTGGCTATGTAGATTCCGATTGGGCAGGCAATGAACTCAATCGTAAAAGTACAAGTGGGTTTTCATTTCAATTATTTAATCAGAATACGATATCTTGGAATACTAAAAGGCAAAATTCAGTAGCCACATCCTCTACAGAAGCCGAGTACATGGCACTTCATGAAGGGGTAAAAGAAGCTTGTTGGTTGAAATCTTTTTTAAGTAGTATTAATTTAGAGATTGAAACTCCCATAGTTATTTATGGTATCGCAATAGCTAACAATCCCACAAATCATAAACGATCTAAACATATTGATGTAAAATATCATTTTACTAGAGAAAAGGTTGAACAAAAGCTAATAACCTTGAAATATATTCCAACAGGTGAACAACTAGCGGATGCCTTCACAAAACCGCTACAAGCAGTGCAGTTTTTGAAAATCCGGAAACAAATAGGTCTGGAAGAATTGTAACTTAAAGTTTTCAGAATGTATAAATATCTTACATAATTTCTTTTGTAAAACTGTTAATCAAATCACTGTCGATCGGATTGGATTTTTCTAAATATGAGGTTTTTCGCAATCTGCGTAACATATGTTTAGATTCCCCGAATGAAATAAAAAGAGCAAAATTCAGATATTAAAGTAATAGATTATTTTTGAGTGGGAGTGTTGTAATATGAGCAAAAATAATACAATAATATAAGAATGTATTTCAAATAAGACGATATGATTAACGTGTTTAAATCTAAGAAAGAGAATGCGTGAGGTCTTCCTTAGAAGGTTTATAAAACTGTACTACGAAGTGTAAAATAAACAAATGATAAAAAGGAGAACCAGGGACCAAGACAAAGAACTTCGTATGAAGTGTGTCTCACTGGGCTGATCTGGTTAGTCAGTTCTTCGATGGCTCTCTATCAGTTCGGATGTCTGAATAAAATTATTAATTGCTCTAATTAAACTCTTTGTTTTATTCCACTACCTGAATCCCATATTCTAATACACTTGAATCTTGCTGTCATTGCAAGTAAATCGGCATGGTAACTGTTGCTACCGAAATCATGCCATCTCTCTAACCAATCAAAATTGTCCACCTCAAATTCCTTCCCACCATTTTCACCCTGCGATGCACCATCGAGGCGCATCGACCATAAATCAATATGGCGGTTTAACGGGGATCTTGGTTCGATCAAGATCACTCCGGGAATTTTTACCGTTCCTCACGGGGAGAATTCTACTCGCCGTCCGCGGTTCGGAACTTTTGTCACTTACGCGCAATCCTTCAAGTCGAAGTCCCGGATTCAAACAAGAATTAAGAGATTAGAGTTTTAAACGCAGCCTAAAATTTAATAGCTTGTCCCGGGGAAGTGTAAAGAGATCTTGTCGTGGGAGCGTGAAAAGAACAATTGGGCGGACGTAAATAAATCTCCCTTCGACGGGTTAAATCGAATCGGAAAAACGTAGACGGGAATTTAAACGTACTTCCTCTTCCTCTTTGTTCCATTCGTGCAAGGTCAGTTTAACGCTTATATGTATATGTATGTTCGTATGTATGTATGTATATATAAAAAATAAAGTTAAACAACCACCGCAGGGTACCACTAAGAGCAACTGCCATCTAAAAAAAGAAAAAGATGTCAATAGCCCCCAGTGGAACCGCGGTAAAATACACCTATGGCCACGTCTCACATCCGTGAGATGGGTGGTCACAGGGCACGACGAAATCACAACGACAGGCCGGCGAAACCCTCGTGTGTCTTGAGGACACGAAGCGACCCAAGGATGACAGCTTTCTGCATCCATCTCGCAAGTGCCTTGGCATATTTTTTGGCACGCGGGTATGGCTTTGAGGTTACGAACCAGTGATAGTTTAGCACCTCCGAGAGCACCTATCACAAGGACAATTACTCGTACCGAATATTTTGGGTACAGTCGTTGCAGCTCTCTTTTAAGGTCTTGATACCTCTCCTCTTTTTCTTTCTCCTTTGCAGTGATATTGTATTCGGACGGAGCCGAGAATTCGATCACGAATATAGTTCGTTTCTCGAAGTCTTGGAGAACAATGTCAGGCCTCGAGTGCGCAACGGAGACTGCTGCCCGAAAATCATAGTTCCAGAAAATCTGGCACTTCTCGTTTCGGACAATTGACTCTATATCCCTTGGAGCGTTCGGCAGGGCAGGGTCGCGACCAACACCATAAGAGCGACAAAGGTGGTAATAAAGTACTCTTAGGGCCGCGTTATGTCTATAGATATACGTTGTTCCTGCGTGGGTTGGACACCCCGATAGTATGTGTTCTAGGTACTCAGCGTGTGCATGACACGCTCTGCACCTATCACTGGGAACTTCTTGACATAAAATGCGGTGACGGTATGCTAAGGTGGAGATGACACCGTCCTGGCATGCGAAAATAAAGCCCTCTGTACCTGAATTGAGCCCTGATGATTTGAGGAAAGCAAAAGTTTGCTCCTTCGACAAGGACTGTTTTTCTACATTTCTGTGAAAGTTTCCGTGCATATGCTTGTCGAGTAGCTCTTGGTGAAATTTTCCAACCTCTGCTTTCTTCACTTCGGCTTTTAGACGTGAAGCATCTAGATGGAGTAATGCACTTTCCTCACTTCTGATATTAAAATTCAGGCCAAGGGTCTCGGCAGCTTGCTCCGCGGCTTTGTAAAGGAACGCTCCTTCGCCAATCATCTCGTGGTTTCTGACCATCTTTAGGAGAGGATCTCTGCCATTTGCAACGATGTAAGCTGTACTCAAAATAATTCGGTTATGAAGACACTGGAGATTCAGAAGTCCGCGTCCGCCTTGACGGCGTGAAATGTATAATCGCGGAACTGACGAATTGATATGCAAGCTTTTACGCATATGCATGATCTTACGCGTGGTGACATCAAGGGCCTTAAGCTCGTTCTTCGTCCATTGAGCCACCCCAAACGAGTAGAGTAGGACCGGGACGGCAAGCATGTTAGTCGCAGATACCTTGTTCAACGCCGACAGATTGGAAGACCAAATCTGTCGAAGAAGATGATTGTATCTGCTTCGGAGAGACTCCTTCACTGATGTTACGTCCTGAATGCGGCTTTGAGGCACGCCCAGGTATGTATAGGTCTCTCCAGTGTTAAGATGTCTAATAACACTTATATCGACAAGCTCAGGGTCCTTGGGAACGCCAGTAATCTTTCCTTTCTTCAAATGAATTTTGGCACACTTTTCCAAACCAAAGTCCATCCCAATCTCTCCTGTGTAGTTCTTGACGATATTTATAGCAGTTTGAAGTTTGCTTTTACCAGCGGCATAGATCTTCAGGTCATCCATATAAAATACATGAGTGACCTTATGCTCACGCTGATTAGTGTCGCCACAGAGGTATCCAGGAGAATTTCGTAGTGCGAGAGATAGAGGCAGAAGTGTGATGCAAAAAAGTAAAGGGCTCATACTATCCCCTTGAAAGACGCCCCTCTGGAAGGTGACCTTGTTCGTCGTCACTCGATGATTCCTAGATGAGATTGTAAATCTAGTTTTCCAAAGAGGCATCAATCTCTCTATGCATCTCACTATGTGTGGATGTACCTTCAAGCTTTCCAACAGAGAGATGATAAGTCTATGAGAGGTTGAATCGAAAGCTTTCCGGTAGTCAATCCAGGCCATTGAAAGGACGCGCTGATGGACTGTAGCGTCTTTACAAACACACCTGTCAATCAGCAGGTTCTCTCGACAGCCTGCTACACCTTTTTTCGAGCCTCGTTGTTCGTACATCTCTCGCCATACAGGCTCAATTCGTCGAACAATCCTGTTGTTTAGGACAGCTGTAAAGATCTTATACAGTGTGTTCAAACAAGTTATTGGCCTGTAATTCTCCGGTTTGGACATGTTGCCTTTTTTCGGTAGGAGTATAGTACGTCCTAACACCAGCCACTGCGGAATGGGCGTCTCCGACTTTAAATATGAGGTGAATATGCGGGCCAAATGTTGGTGGATAGAAGTAAACTTCTTCCACCAAAAGTTCTTGATACAATCTGGTCCAGCACCGGAAAAGTTCTTCGTGCCTCTAAGTGCTTTTTTCACCTCTTCGGCAGTGACTGATGGGCACTCCTCATCAGATTTTATGAGGTTGTCGCAAAACTCCTTGAAGCGGATGATATTGTCAGTATCTTCTTTCAACTCTAGTGTTTTCGGGATCTTGTACACCTCTCTCCAAAAAGTCTCTACCTCCTTGGGCTTGGGTGGATTTTTTACAAAAACAGGGGGATCACTGAAGAGGCGTGATGGGTCAGCAAGAAACTGTTGATTCTCCCTGATCCATCTCTCCCTCTTCTGTATCCTCCTCCTTGCGTCAGATAACAGCCTTATTTTGTCAACAATATGCTGCTTGATTGTCAGCAGCTTTGACTTGTTCAGTGTGTGATTCAAGGTCCTTAGTTCTTGGGCGAACTTTCGAACCCTTTCCGTGAACGGTTTACCAGATGTTATGTAGTCAATCACACATTGAACACGGGACGCATTCTGTCTTGCCCATCCAATTTTCTTGTTCAGTTGATGCAAGCGTCTTTTGGTCTTTTGATCCATCGTCGGTTTCAGCCTTCGATTTGAATCAGCCAAAGCTCTCGCAGCACCATAAACTGAGCAATTGATGGTCCAGAGGTCGGAATCTTGCGAGATATCTCGACGAAGGGAGGCATCCATTTCAGCCAGATCTTGGGGCTTAGGAGGAACTTGCATGTTGATGTTCCTCCTTGTACTGAAATTGCGATCATCTTCCAGAAGGTGCCTGGTTTCTGCGGTTGGTCTTAATGTCGTTTCATCTTCGTCTGCAGCTTGTTCAAGCAGCGGTTGAGGAAGCGCTCCGCGTACCTATCCATTTTTCCGGAGGTAGTCGGCTTGATTTCGCAAAGACTGATGCGAAACGTGTTGAAGCTCTGGGTGTTTCTCGCACCACAGAGTATGCATACGTGCCATAAAGCCTCCGCGAACAGGGATAATACTGGCATCGTAGCAGTCTAGCACGTCATTCTTAAGTTGATCCGTCCACTCAATGTGGGCGTTTCGCCGGTTCGTCGTCGTGTTTCCATCTAAATTGTTTTCAGCACCCCGAACTCTAGCATGATCGGCATTGTTTGCCGATCCATTGTCGGGTGCTCTGCGCGTTCGATCGTTTTGAACCGCATCTACAACATTTTGGTGGTTTGTTGGTTTCATTGTTGTTCCCACGAGCAGCTAGGGAAAGGGTTTGTCAATCCTTGTAGAGCCCCGCATGCAAGGATAAGGCTGTACTCTGAGACGTCGCCCGGTATCCCAGAGTCACCGTTAAAGACACCTCACCCAGGTGCCATGCAGCTTTCGGCACGATTCTCACACCTTCGCTTAGGGGTTATTCCTTCGGGACCATCCCTGGACAATTGTCCGCGACTGCTTATTAATTATTGTAACCATATTCAGCAGAAACCCTTGGTACGGGGACCCTCCATCCGCAACCCGAGGACGCGTTCGGTGGCTTTGTCATAAGCCCTCCGGTTCTATTCCAAGGGAATAGAAACCGAAACTATATATAACAGTATAAATAATATAAATATAAATATAATATAAGTATAATATAATATAAATATATTTGATAAAATGATTGTCGAACTCCAAGCAGCTGGAGAAACACTAAAAGAAATAAGTAAAATTGCAAGATTACTCCTGACACTGCCAACTACCTATGATCCAGTTGTGACAGCGAATAAGGAATAAAGGAATAACAAATATAAGTATAATAAGTATAAATATATATGTGTATATATATATATATATATATATATATATATATATATATATATATTTCGAACGGGGCCAGAGGAAAATTGTTAACGACGGTTATTTAGGCGGAGAAGAATTAGTTTTCAAAATCGAATCTCAAAACGATTGGGAAAAATAGTTCCGTGCCACTTAATTACCTGACTGGGATATAACAACGAATAAAGGGTTAGAATTTAAATGCACTCTCCCCCTTTTGGTTAGAAGCAGTTCGTCGTTATAGCTCAGCCTGGTAATAACGAAAAAATAAGGTGTCGTGAGTGTTATTCAACACACAAAGTGTCGTGAAATTGAGAGACTAGAGTTGCTCTACCAAGCGACGTGATTGAACAAATGTCAAATTTAGCCCTATTAAGAAGAGCAGAAAATTAATAGAAAGTTGTCTCTGCGAACCTCTGCTCTTTCTAATTGGTAGAAGTAGGACTAGGATTACAACTACAAGGTAAGGTTGAAATGTATCGATTCAATTTTAATTTTGATGTCTTTTACCTGTAAAATTGTGATTGTTGAGCAAGTACCGTTATTGAGCCCAAAAGTATACGGGATTGATTAGAAGAGTTTTCTTGTTGTTGAATGAACATTTTACGTAAATTAAAAGTCTCAGAGTTGAAATGTTAAAAACGATCTGTGATCTTTACCATTGATTTTAACCCTCTTCCCAATAAGGTACAACATTTTTCAGTATGAAAAAAGTGAAAAACAATCCCATAAATAAAACGGAGTACTTAAACAGTACTCTACAGTATGGTAGCCTCCCATCAAACTATTCAACGTGAAGTTTAGGATTTCTTACCCGTGACATTCAAGACATAATTCTTATTATTAAATTGAAAAATTCTAAAGACCAAACAGGATACTTGGTTCGTAACAAACTGATGGTGGCAGCGGTGAGATAGTTTTCACGCTGTTGCTACCGCCACGTTACTAGTTACTACTAAAAAGTAACACACCTATCATCAGCAAATTTGATATTAGCTTTTTTTTAAAAAGAAAAAAATCTATAAATCACAAATTCTTAAAGTGTCAAGATTTTTGTAAGTTCATGGATTCATGGTTCACCGAGTGAATTCTGTCGGCTCGAAGTAAATTAGTTGATTAACTGTAACCACTGCTGATTTTTTTTCACGCTCGACTAACTCGGAGGAAAATTGGAAATTTTCTAATCAGGCCATGTCGATGTCGACATTGGCCGATTTAAAAGTTTGTAATTTTCGAATTAGGAAAGAAATGTAATAATCAACTTTTAAGATTGAATAAAAGAAAATGTAATGTTTCCGATAAATCTGTCAATTTGAAATTAACAAAAGGTCGAGTAGAAATTTCAACAGTGTTAAATACTAAACAATTTCCTACTGTAAGTGAATTTTTGCTTGGAATTATCACAACAAAAGAGAATAATGTGCGTAATTTCCATATGAACAAAAATTTCAAATGGAACTTTCGGCAATTCTTTCACTCTGTAGAAATACATTGAGTCATTGACTCTGTGCGTCCACGTTGAGAGATTGAATAATTATTGTTTTTCTACATAGAGCAAAAGGAGAGAAAAATTTCAATTAAAATTCTTTTAATTTGAATTTGTTCACAATCCATCCACTCTGAACCTTAGAAAATTCAGTTTTTCAGTTCCTCGTAGTGCTTGAATTACTTTTTGCCCCATGTCCGCACAAGAAAATTCCACTGTAATAAAACAGTTTTGTAAGAAAAGAAAACGTTCCGGAAAGAAACACTGTAGAATTTCTACTGTGCCCAATTCTTCGGAAATATTTCGAAATATAGTTTTCTCTGTGCAAAGGATCATACCTACATGTGTGGTTAAACCTACAAAACGAACTGAATTACCAGTACAAGAAATTTTGCCGGTAGTAGCCCAAGCCCAAGTTGAAATAATAGACTTGGAAGTCGAAATCGCTCTTGAACAACGACAACAGGCGTTCAGACAAGAAAATCACACGTGGAATAGGAATAACCTAATTACGGGAGAAAACCCACAAACAATAGACATTTCCGATAGTGACGTTTCTGATGCAGAAACCAAACTGGCTGAATCCGATCCTGGCCACTAAATTCTTAGTCGAATCCAACCAAATAAGAAATTGTAGGCATTAGCGGTACAGCTTGCTCAGCCCTCACTAATTAATTAGTTAGTTAATATCTAAGTGAATCACCGTCACAGCTCCTGAAAGTAGTACACGAGAGGAGCGAAGTTTATGTAAAAGGTTTGCCTATTAAAATCTTTGTCAAACTTCAAAAAAATGCCTGACCCAGACAATACTACCCCTGATCCTGAATCAGAAGTGAATATAACAGGGAGTCGACCAAACATACAAAATAGGGGTACCCTGTTCAATCTAGATGCAAGCACTGCAATGGCAGCGGTCCTGGAATGTATGACTCTCCAACAGAGCACTTATCACATTCCAGTGTTCGATGGTAAGGAACCACTTTTAAAGGCATTCATTCAGGACATTGCAAATGGCGCTGTCTATATCACCAGTGCTACAGAACCGGGATTCATTAAGGCAGTCCTATCCAAGCTTAAGGGAATAGCCAGGGAAAGTGTGCGCGGAAAACAGTTTGTAAAAGTCGATGACCTGATAGCTCATCTCAAGGAGCGCTTTGCTCCGACTAGAGAATACGAGTGGTACATCGAGTCTATAGTTAATTTCAAAATGAAAAAGCAAGTTTCCTTGTAGATCCAGGTTCTGATGTGAACCTGATTAAAATTCAATCCTTACAACGGGATCTAACCTACGAAGCTCAAAATGCGGTATTTTTGACAGCAATAACACAGCATCCAGTGAAAACGATTGGGACCGCAAAAGTCTCGTAATTTAGCGTCCCCGTAGAGTTTCACGCAGTGGAAAACGATTTCCCGATATCACCAGACGGAATTATTGGCAGGCCTTATTTGAGAAAAGAAAAAGCTCAAATTTCGTTTCGCCACAATTCTTTGGTCACTCTATCAGACCCTATTACCCCGATTCCATTTATCGACAAGGAATCAAGAGAAGCTAAGCCACTACTAAAACCTGAAATTAAACCTTTTGCCCGAATTCCGAAAATCAAAGCACGGACTCGGCAACCTATAGATATTGAATTTACAAATCCAGAGATACAGGAGCAATATCTACAGAAGATCGCAACCCCGGAAGGACTGTATCTAGGCGAGGCTATAGTTTCGTCAGAAAACGGAAAATGTAACTTTCTTGCCATAAATGCGCTAGAAGAGGACGTGAGTATAGAAATTCCGCCTCAAGAACTGATTCCTTTTGATTTTTGTAAATTCCCAGGAGAAGAATCCTCCGATTCTAGCTCCGAAAACCCTCCGGAAAATTTGCAAGAAACAATAAACGGAAATTATTCCAAACGAGTGGAAAATGTGATACAAAGTTTTACATGTATCTCACCTAACGCAAGAAAAACAACGATTAGTGTTCCGGTGGGCTGAAGACTATTCTGATATCTTTTATCTAAAAGGGGAAACAAAGACAAGTACCCCAATAGTACAGCATCGAATCCCCACGATAGATGATACGGTGGTGGTAAGAAAACAATATCGACACCCTCATGGTTCACGAGAACAAGCTGATGTCCTTCTCCAAAAACAGTTAGAAAGTGGCATTATTGTTCCATCTAAATCCCCTTACAGTGCACCCTTACTGATAATTCCAAAGAAAATGGATGCCTCAGGGGAAAGGAAATTTCGAATAGTAGCTGATTATCGAGCTCTCAATAAGAAAGTGATAGGAGATGGCTACCCCCTCCCTAACATAACAGATATCCTCCAGTTACAGCTGTCCTCAACAAGTAAGCACTTACTACTGTGCCCTTCACAAATAATATGCAAATTGCTATCGGGTTGATCAAAATGCTACTTTCTTTTGCTCATAAAATCAATTAAAATCTTTAAAACTTACTTATCGACGTAAATCAGACAAAAGCAAACTCTAAAAGCTAAAAATGGAAATTTAAGTGTTTTTGATGTCTAGAATCAGAATCAGAAAAAGAAAATGGATGCCTCAGGGGAAAGGAAATTTCGAATAGTAGCTGATTATCGAGCTCTCAATAAGAAAGTGATAGGAGATGGCTACACCCTCCCTAACATAACAGATATCCTCGACCAATTAGGAAACGCCCAATATTTCAGTGTTTTTGATTTAGTTAGCGGTTACCACAAAATAGAAACGCACCCAGAGGATCGTGCTAAGACGGCCTTTTCAACCCCAAGGGGACATTTTGAATACGTACGTATGCCTATAGGGACCAAAAAAGCTCCCGCGATATTTCAGCGTCTCATGGAGACTGTACTGAAAGGTATGCATGGAACCGAGGCATTTGTCTACCTAGATGATATCATTGTCTATTCAACTACGTTAGAAGAACATGATATCAAGACAAAACGGCTATTCGATCGCCTTCGAGCCGCAAACCTCAAACTACAGCCTGACAAATGCGATTTCCTCAGAACTGAAGTAGCGTATCTGGGCCCCATAATTGGGAAAGACGGAGTGAGGCCTAATCTTAACAAAATAATAGCGATTAAAAACTTCTCACGTCCTAACACTGTGAAAGGAGTCAGACAATTTTTGGGACTGTCAGGTTATTACCGCAAGTTTATTAAAGACTACGCTAAATAGCGAAACCCTTAACGGACCTTCTAAAAAAGGAGACGAAGTGGGAGTGGAGACCAACCCAAAAACGTAGTTTTAGAACAATTCGTAGACATTTATGTAACGAACCGATTTTACAATATCCTGATTTCGAAAAATCCTTTAAGTTAACAACCGATGCTTCCGAGCACGCAGTGGGTGCCGTACTAACTCAGGAAAAAGATGGCATGGATATGCCCATTGCCTATTATTCCAAAGTAATGAACCGTTACGAATAGGCTTACCATGAACCTGAAAAGGAGTGCCTGGCAGTCGTGTACGCGGTAGAGAATTTCCGCCCTTACTTACATGGACGAGATTTTACCCTGTCTTGCGATTGTGAACCTGTCCACTGGATTGATTATGTGAATAATCCCGGCCCTAGACTAATTCGTTGGCGGTTGCGACTAAATGAGTATCAATATAAATTTCAGTACAAAAAAGGAAAGTTGAATAGAGGCGTAAGCCCTGTCAGGAAATCCCGTGGATGAACAGCAATCACCAGAAACTACCGACTCCGAGGAATCAGACGAATCCTTTTCAGCTTCCCCATCCCCTATTCTTATTGACAAAAACACAGTCTTCACGAGAAATGAGCCCATCACAAAAGAATCAAAAATATTAGCAACTCACAATCGCTCAAAGCAATTCAAACTCCTGCCGGTCACTCGTTCTACAACCGCCCAAGAAAAAAACAAAGAAACGGAAACCGTAAGCTTGCCAGAAGGGTGCTCTAACATGAAGAAAGGCAAATCAACCTCAGAAGCACCCATACCGAAATCGGAACCCATGGTAAAATCGATTCTAAAAAGAAAATCTTCCATTTCTGTACCCAGAACCACAACAAAAGGACAACACTCGATTTCCAGGAAAACGTCCTTTAAGCTAACTGAATCAAAAGTCACAGAACCTCCAACTACTAAAGCGTTCACCAGGCGAAGAGGAAGGGTAGCTGGAACATCCTCAGGCGACCCAGACGAGACTTACATTCCACCAGCTCATGTGAATATTCCAGATTCCAATGAACACTGTGCTGCTAAACAATGAAAAAAATGGTCCAAAATTGTTCGTCGTGACATGATCCCTACCGCATCTTCAACGCCAACAGTATATGTTGCGAAGATCATTTCAACAATACAAGTAAATATTTTTATTTCGAATAGAAAAATATATTTGAAATATGCTTTTTTGATAACATAAAGTTCGTAATTGACTGATGTTCAACGGTGTTATAT
>CAKNXH010063950.1:107356-129709 GCA_932178445.1 Andricus quercusramuli | reverse complement strand
CTCGCGAAATCAAATAGTTTATTCACGCAACAAGTATTATAAAATAAAATATTTATAAAAGTAATTATAAATCTCATAATTAAGAATTTTATAACAATTTTAAAAAAGTATTCGTGAAAGTATTTATAAAAGCAACTATAAAAAAGTGAGGTTAGGTTTTCTGAATTCAATTTTGCATGTATGATTCTTACGATTCGCCTGAAGCAATTATCATTCTAAACTAATAAATTAAACGAATAAAAATAAGTATTTCAAAAAGTTATCGTCATTTATGCCAATTACTTACTTTTTCGCTTTCACTCCTCGAGTGACAGCAACATTGAAACTGTAGTACTTCGCGGAGAAATCGCTAGTCATAAGTGTACTCACTTTTGGCAAATTATCCAAACTGGCTTTAACGTATCTAGGCATATTGATACTTCATAAAAATAAACTCTTTTTGCCAAAAAACTTTGATAATTAATTATTTCGATTATTTTTATCAAACTGACCAAGATATTTTCTTCGGTTTTGGCGGCTGGTGACGTCACACCACGTGCTTCAAGCCGTGAGAGCGCCACATGCTTTTTTTATAAATCGACATTTACTGTGGATATTTTATCACTTTTTAATAAATTATTATAAATTATTAAACAAACGAAATTCAGTTTTAATTTCACATTTCAATTCTTTGCGAGTCAGAGTTTATAAAAAACTCAAATGTAAGGCAAACAAAATTTGTGTGGATGACCCTATTATTGACAATTTAAACAACAACAACAACAAATTTTGTTTTAGGTTGATCAACTGTAAAAATAACTGAATTAAGGATTTTTTAAACCGGTATGGTAGTTCGAATGTTAAAAATTGAATACTAATTGTATTTATAAGACGATTCTGAATCTGTTCAAAATTAAACAATCCAGAGATCCTACTTTTAAAATAGAACCTTTCGATTCAAAAGTCATAGTAGTGAAACAAATTCAAACGTCCGATTGAAACTTTATAAACTATTGATAAGTTTTAATAATCGCTAATTTAAATCTGTATAGTTAAATACGTTTATTCAACTTCAAATCCTAATCAAATTTTTCGTAGTCAAAAGTCTTCCACTTTTAATCCATTCAATCTGAATTTTTTTTTAAGTTCCAAATTTTTAATTTCAATGGCCGTACAAAATTCTTGCTCATCCTGTTATTTAACATAGAACAGTAAGAAATTATCATTTAAAAATCTTCTATTCTGAAATATTGCACTGTATTGATGCCATTTTCTAATTAAGTAGTACACAAGGGCAGTTGTTACAGCTGTCCTCAACAAGTAAACACTTACTACTGTGCCCTTCACAAATAATATGCAAATTGCTATCGGGTTGATCAAAATGCTACTTTCTTTTGCTCATAAAATCAATTAAAATCTTTAAAACTTACTTATCGACGTAAATCAGACAAAAGCAAACTCTAAAAGCTAAAAATGGAAATTTAAGTGTTTTTGATGTCTAGAATCAGAATCCAAGCATTATAACAGAAACCCAAAATAAAAAGGAAATAAACGAAGAAAAAAATTGTCGACTTATATTATTGGTGCCCTCGGCTTGATGTTGCAATGATTCATACCACTGGATTTCAAAATTGCAGGTCGCGGACCGCACGAATTTTTTTTTATTGACTTGTACCAATTTCATTTTGGATATTAGTCATGTCTCACCTTTTAGTAAAAATGAGCAATTATAAATCCAATATTCAAAAACTAAACAATTTTAAACAGAAATATTCGAAATAGAATTAGAATTAAATTAAAACTGGAAGAGATTTCGAATTAAATTTTGAAGTTTTTAAGCGTATGGTAAGGTTTAAAGGAATTAAAAAGATTCGTATTAAAATTTGTAGAAAAACTAACAGTATAGTTTTTCAGTTAATTTTAAAAAGAATATTCGAAACAAATTTCAATATATATATATATATATATATATATATATATATTAATGGCTCTAGCTTGAAATTGCTAAAAAATTTATAATTTTAAAATTTTATAAATCAAAAATAGGAAAGTTGAAATTCTGCAGTTAGAGGCTTTAATTAAAAATCCTTCAGTTGATTTAATTAAAAATTCATACGTAAGCGTTCTTAGTCAAGTCCTAGTCAAGTATTGTTTCAATCTGAAATATTACAGTTTTTTTTAGCCAATTAATTTGAAAATTTTAATAAAGGATGACATGTTTCTAATAGTCAAGAATTTTGATAAAAATGGATTAATTTCTGGAAACCTGAAAAATGGAATTGAAATTAGTTTTTGCTGTAGGGATTTAGGAAAATCGAGGGAATTGGCTGAATGCTAAATTCCTAGATTATTCAGGAATTTAGTACACTTTCCTCTAAAAATTTCTAGAGCATTTTAGATATTTAGAAATGTCTGAAATTTAAATCTTTTCTTTTTACCATTTTTGTTTTATTCTTCTCAATTTATGACCTTTCATTGGAAACTGTTTGATTCTCGACAATTCAGATATCAGATAATTCTGTATTTTGTTATCATTAAATTATTTCAGTGTTTACAATTATATTTAAAAAAAATTTATTATCTAGGTATGAAGGATTTTCAAAAAAATAGAAATTGTGAAATCTTAAACAATTTGAATTGAGATGACAAAATGCTGTTCGCTTAAATTCTGAAGCCAAATATTTTCCATATTAAAGTTAATTTCAGTCAGCATGCATGTAGTTTTGACAATTTAAAACAAAATTAATTCTTTCAAATGACAATTAATACGATAAATGAGTTTACTTCCATGGTTAACGCAAATGGTTTTAAATTTAAAAGCTTTTTCATTTGGGTTTTCCAAAAGCTTGAAATTTTAGTAAAGTTTAACTAAACATTTCCGTGACAAATTCATTTGAACTTATTCATAAAGTTGAGTTTTTCAATTGAACAATGTTAATTCTGAACAATTTAAATTTGAAATATTGCATATTGAATTCAACTAGTTGGTAAAACATTCATCTGATTTGTAGATGTTTCGTGGAATTGTAGATTTTTCGTTGAAAATTTCTTGTTTGTATTTAGATTAATGATGTTGTTTTAAGCGATGTTGTTTGTCTGAGTGATATAAATTAATGATAATATATAATAGATATTGTTTTTGACATACTTCAGACCAAATAAAAAAGGAGGTTAGTTGTTGAATCCTTTATTCTGCAGCCAACGTTTCGAAAACATAATGTTTTCCTCATCAGGACAAATATTTTTCGAAGTTCATCAACATCTCTACTAAATGCAGATTTCTATTCCTCTTCTTCTTTGCTTAAAAATCTTCATTTTCACGTTACATTTTGTTTAAATTAAATTGTTGTCTAAAATATACTAAAATTCATGTTGTCAAGTGTAAAATTTTCGTTAGTTTTGTTAAAATTAAATCGGAAACATAACAATCGTTATGCTCCATTTTTGCGAAGAGGAATTGTTTGTTTGTATTTGTATTTGTATTGTTAGTTTGAATTGTTTGTATTTGTTGAAGGTTAAATTTTTGTTTAAGGGTGTTGGATAACTTCGGCTTGGAATTTTTATTTTATAGGCCCGGCACTGCCTCCATATATAATTTCTCCCAAGAATTTGAGAGCGAACGAAAGAAAACTTGTTAAATATCCGGGGTTTTGCGAGATCCTCAGATCAACGAAATTTATAGCAATGAAACCTTTTGCTGAGGCGATAATTATTTTCGCGAAAATTATTAATTTTTCGAAAGGGAAAAATCTGCGGATAGCAGAAGACAGCATTTGAACAGCGAAAACCGTTCGCAAATTTATTTTTTTACTCACAGTTATGACATCACAGAAGTATTTCCAGGGGTCATCCGATATTCGAAGACCCAAAACTTGATGATGGCGAACCTAAGTTTCGCGAAATAGCAGAGCAAACTCGGCAAACAGACCGGCTGTCAAATTCGTGCTCCGATCGGAATCCTCAATGCTCTGAAGTCCGCACCACACATTGCCACTCGCGAAATCGATCGTGGCGCAAACATTTAAAAAGTATTTGAAGACAGCAACTGCAAATGCACCAATTTTATAGATAAATCAATTTATGATTGTATGTAAATTTGTATATTTACCCAGTTTGAAATTTTAACTTTGAAATTATGATTTGAACATTTTTAAATTATAAATTATCAAGTTATCCAGCAATGAATTCCTAAACCATCAAATTCGATTTCTGAAATTATGAAATTAGGCCCTCTGCAAATTTATTTATAGATTCCAAGTTTATCAAGTGGTTCAACTATAAATTAATTATATGAAGAAGCTTGTAACGGGCGACGCGCATTGTGGTCATCTTTTGTGAGCGAAGAGGGCCTCCTTTGAAATCAAAAAAGCTGAAACGGTTTACTAAGATGGAAAGCGGTTTACGAGAAAACAGGTTACAAGAAATCCGCACAAAACAACTATTGGTTTGAATTATAGGACTAAATAGTAAGGATCGGCGGTGTAATGATCTAAGTTCAAGGCTACAAATTCTGTCCTCGTGCGTTCGCGTCCTCGTACTCTCGTCAATTTTTTTTGTTTCTAATTTTTTTTTCAATACATTACCGTGAATATGCATAAATATTATAAAAATATTAATAAATATTAATATTTTTTGAATAAAATGAATCAAATGAATGAAATCAATAAAATCAATGAAATCAGTGAAACCGATATAAATTTTATTTAATTGATTTGATTGATGTTGTTCATTGATTGTTCAATTGATTTTAGTGATTCATTTGATTGAATTTAAAAAAAATTGAATATTTATATTGATTTTCTTTATTTTATTACAAAATACAACAATGCAATGAATCAATAAAATCAATGAATTGAATAAAATCACTAAAATCAAGAAAATCGAATTATAATCAATAGAATCAGAATTATACTGATTTCAGTGATTTCATTCAAAATTTATTGATTTTTTTATCCATTTCATCGTATTTTTTAATAAAATAAAGAAAACCAGTATGAATATTCGATCCTTTTATTAAAAAATAAAATCCTATGACTCAATGAAGTCAATAAATTGAATAAAATACTAAAATCAAATTATTATTCATAAAATCAAAATAGCACTGATTTTAGTAATTATATTGATTTTTTCAATTCATTGATTTCAATGCTTTGATTGATTTATTTTATTGATTCTATTGATTTGAATGATTTTATTGATTTTATTTTATTGATTTTGTTCAATTTATTGTATTTTTCATTGTAGATATTTAAAAATTTTATTAAAAAATACAATGAAATGAATCAATGCAAGCAATAAAATGAATAAAATACTAAAATCCAATTATTATCAATAGAATCAAAATTGCACTGATTTTGGTGATTTTATTCAATTTATTTATTTCATTGATGTTATTGATTTTTGTACTTCTTTATTTTATTGATAATAATTTTATTTGTTCGTCTAAGTGATTTTATTTATCTACTTGATTCTTTTTATTAAAATGTAGAATGGAATAAATCAATAAAAGCAATAAATTAAATGGAATCAGTAGAATAAATAAAAGCGATTTATTATCAACAAAATCAATAAAGTAAACAACATCAATGAAATCAATAAAATCCATACAGTAAAAAAATTAATAAAATCAATTAATTGAATAAAATCAGTATAATTTTGACTTTATTGATTAGTGATTTTATTCAATTTATTGATTTTATTGGTGCAGTTCATTTATTTTATTTCATTAATAATAATTTGATTTTATTGTTTTTAATAATTTCATTCAATTTATTGATTTTTTTCATTCATTTGATTGTATTTTTTAATAAAATGAAGAAAATCAGTATAAATATTCGATTCTTTTATTAAAAAACACAATGAAATGACTCAATAAAATCAATAAATTGAATGAGATTATTAGTAAAATCGATAACATCAATTTATTATCAACAAAATCAGTAAACAAAAAACCACATCAATGAAATCTACATTTTACTGATTTAATTTATTGATTTTATGGTTTTCATTGATTTATTTCATTTTATTGATTCTATGATTTTATTAATTTAATTGATTCAATTGATTCTGTTCAATTTATTGATTTTTTTATTGTAAATATTTGACTCTTTTGTTGAAAAATACAATCAAATGACTCAATGAAGTCAATAAATTGAATAAAATACTAAAATCAAATTATTATCAATAAAATAAAAATTGCACTGATTTGAGTGATTTTATTCAATTTATTGATGTTATTGATTTTTCTATTTTTTATTTTATTGATAATAATTTTATTTTTTTGTTTCTAGTGATTTTATTGATCTTCTTGATTTTTTGTATTAAAAAATATAATCGAATAAATCAAGAAAAGTGTTACGTCTCGGAGGAGACCCACTTACCTCATCATAAAATTATGAAATATAAACTTAAGCTACTTCCTCTTTTTTTGATCGTAAATTTGTAAAAAAAATAGGAAACATGGATTTGAGGAATAAGCAAGACGAAAAGTTGATATAATTCAATTTAAGATATAAAGTTATATTTTATTAACAAGAATTTTACAAATGTGCGATATGAGAATATTGCTTGAATTGTTTTAATTATTTTCAATTTTTTCCCGCGACATGTAACCTCAGGAATGTCAGGAAAATCTTGCCTAAGTGTCCACCCTTTAAAAAAAGGAAAACACTGTAGTGACGAGATTTTTAATTGAATTCGAAAAAAGAAAGAAATAAGGAATAGCAATGTTGGATGCAAGCTTACCGAAGATTTTTAGTTGTTGTTGCTCAGAACGTTTGGAACTCTTTATTTGTTGATTGTGGAGGTGATCAGTGGTCCTTTGTTGTTGATTCCTTTGAAGAACTTCCCGAATCCTGGTGAGGGATACGGTTTCGAGATTTGGGCTGATCTCTCTTGTTGCGCTTTTGTATATTAATACAATAGCTGGCTCCCGAACTACTGGGGAGGGTTTTCTTCAGTTTAAGGGGTCACTAAATTTAGTTATTTAGATTAATAGTTCACTTTTAATTGAATGTATTGTTTTTATATTTTTAAGTACAGTTCACTTTTGTTTAGTTTATTAATAGTTCATTTTTGAATAAATGTACTGTTTTTATAAATTTTAGTGAAGTTCACTCTTGTTTAGTTTATTAATAGTTCACTTTTAAATTAATGTACTGTTTTTATAGCAATGTTTTTTAAAAGTACAGTTTCACTTTTATTTTATAATTGGTTTACTTTGAATAAATCCAACTTAAAGATGTTCCGGAGAGTTTTAGGGCAGCACTTCGTCGGTAGAATTAAACTTGTCTTAACCCTTAAAAACGTGGGTATATATAGGCAGAAAAAGTGATTGGGGATGGAAAAATAGTCCCTTCGTTGACCATTTTTGAGAAGATTTATTGCATTCATGACCCAGATCCTGGAATAGTGTGTAGGTGGGAGGCCACACGCCGGTGTTTCCAATACATTTTCTCGAGGGGTTGTCGGCCGCCAAATAACATTGTGACGTTTATAGCCTTTTCACTAATTGGGCCATAGTAGATGGGCCTTACGTGTTCCTTCGTGGAGCTTCCGATTGGTCGGTAAGGTAGGGTGCTTATGGTAATGATAGGTACTGAATATTTATCATAATTGATATTGAATGAATAATAATTATTATAAATAATTGAATATTATGTTTATATAGCGGTCACAGGCCGTGATATTTCAATAATCTATGAGTGTTGTTCAGAGAATATATTCAAAGACTACTTGCTCTTATGGTAATGATAGGTACTGAATATTTATTATAATTAATATTGATAAATGATTATTATTGTAAATAAGTGAATATTATGTTTATATAACGGTCACAGGCCGTGATATTTCAATAATCTATGAGTGTTGTTCAGAGAATATATTCAAAGACTACTTGCTCTTATGGTAATGATAGATTCTTAATATTTATTATAATTGATATTGATGAATGATTATTATTATAAATAAGTATATATTATGTATATATAACGGTCACAGGCCGTGACACCCCCCAACTTAGATTTGAGTATTTTGAGTGAAATGAACAATACTCAAACTTTTCAATTGACTTGTAAATTGAATAGGTTTTCGTATAGATAGAAAAAATTTGAGTGAGTTGAATTTACTTTGGTTGTATTTTGTTTCATCATTAACTTTGACAATTTTGAGATAGTATTGCTGTATATTAATACTATTATTTTTTTTTTTTTGAAAAATCGTAATGAAACAGGTCCTACAAGGTTTTACATACACGGAAGAAATGATAAATTAGTTTGTTTATGTGATATTGTGGATTGATAGAAGTAGTATGAATCGTTTAGTGATCATGTGTTGTTTAAGGACGTATTTCATATTACAGTTGTATGAAAATTTGTGTTAGTTATTAAAGAGTAATTTAAGTTGATTTTTAAATGTATCTGTGACAATATTACATACAAATGATTTGAAAGCACATCTTCATATCTTCGTATAATGTGGTCAAGATGCAAATTGATTAGGCGTTGATAATTATTTCATTTTTTATATCCAAGCAAAACACGCACATTTAGGTCTATGTATTTTTCTATGCATTCCAGATACAGAGTCGCAGCGATCGAGTATATGTTAACTGTATTCTACGTTTGCAACACATTGTTAACATAATTTCTAATCTATTTCTTTTATTAGCAAAATTTCGCTTGTGACAAATTTATAACGAGGTATACTCTTCCATGAGTGATTTAATTATATTATTATTTGTGCGCCCTGTAAGAAAAACGTTATTATTTCGATTATGCTAATAAATAATGAATCTCCTAATGTGATGTCTCATAAATGCAAAGAAAAATGTTGAATATGTATTGTAAGAATAACATTTAATGTCAGTTTATTCAATATTTTGAGAAAAGTTACTTTCTGGATGGTTTCAGTAGTTTTCTGCATATTGCTAGTATAGAGACTATAAAGAAAAAGGAATTTTAGTTAAGAACTTTTTGATTGTATTATGAAACTATTTAAAAATAATTTGTCACTGAGAAACTTCTGATTCGAAATATTTTTGGTTTTTTGAAACATGTCAGTAAATAGTTCACATTTGAAAGAAATTAAATTTTTCTTAAAAGCTCAAAATAAAGCTTTGTTGTATTTTCTATTTTTTTAAATATATAACGAATTTGCTGTTTGCATGGCGTGCTTGATGTATAATTTTAATAGGATAATTATTATTGAATGTCAAGACATTTCGGTTCTCGATGGCTGGAGCCTAAAAAAGAAATGCAGACATGAATTAGTATTAACGAACATATGTGTTGTGAGGGATAGAGCTCCGTCACCTTGAAGAAATTCGTCAATGATAAAGAAAGGAAATTACATTATTTTGAGGCTAACGTATTTTATCAATACTTCCTTCGTCTTGCATTGATTGATTAATTAGTGGCACTTTTTTATTTAAAGAAAATATTATGTCTTTGCTTATGTTTACGTGTCGTTCTATCATATTTTAATGTATTTATATGGTTGAAATTGAATCTGTAATTTTATATAGGGGGAAAAAATGCGTAAGATTTTGTTGCTTATATGTTTTTTGTTTTCCTTATTTTTTTATTCGTTCTTGAATATCAATATGAGAGATCTCAAGGTTATTTATGTGTACAACTTTAGATGTGTTGCCTATTTTTATTTTTACGTTTCCTATTCCTAGAATTTCTAGTACTTGATAAGGGCCTGAATATTGATTATCGAATTTTTTAATTTTTCCTCCTTGTAGTAAGAAGACTTTATCTCCTATTTTGAAATCTTGTGGGTTAATCTTTCTGTCGTAACATATTTCTGACTTTTCTTTGGCTGTTATTAAGTTTTGTCTTGCTACAGCTCGCATTTCATATAGTCTTGTTATTAATTTTATTGTGTATTCGTCGTAAGTTTCATGTTTTTCATGTGGTGGTGGTGGTTCGCTTGATGGTTGTCGTGCTATTTTTCCAAATACTAGCTCATGTGGAGTACATTTTGTGCCTTCATGTACGCTTGTGTTATAAGAAAATGTGGCTAGTTCTAACCACTCATCCCATTCGGAATTTTTATCCACGAATTGTTTAAGATATTCTGATAGTGAGTGATGAGACCTTTCAAGCGATCCGTTTGATTGTGGGTGAAGGGCGGTTGTTTTAAACTGTCTAATTCGAAACCGTTTTGCTAATCGTCGTAATAAATTACTTAAAAAGTTTTTCCTTGGTCTGTTAATACTCCTTTTGGTGAACCATAAATGCAAATAAATCTTTTAATAAAGGCGTCGGCTATAGTACTAGCTTATTGATTTGGAAGGGGTATGGCTAATGAATATTTTGTAAAATTATCCTGGATGGTCAAAATGTTTATATTACCAGATGTTGTTTTAGGGAGTGGACCAACTATGTCCATAGAAATTTTTTCAAACGCTGTACCGGGTGTATCAGTAATAACCATTGGGCTTTTTGTTTTGACCCTAACTAATTTTTTTTAATTGGCATTGTAAGCATAGTTGTATGTATTTTTGAATATCTAATTTCATGTTTTCCCAAAAATGTTTCTGTCTAATTCTGTTGTATATTTTTATTACTCCTTTATGACCTCCTATTGCCGATGAATGTGCTTCTTCAATCAACTGATATCTTTTATCTTTAGTGGGATATCGTGTTATTCCCAAGCAAATAATAACTTTTATATTTGATTCGAAAAATGATGCTTGTAATGTGTTTAATATTTCTTCCCATGGTATGTTATTTACATATGTGACGTGCGCCGAAGAAAGGGGGCTTACTCTGGGAAAATCGAAATCGAGGTTTTTACACCTTTCGATAGTTCTTGAGTTGCTCTTTTTCATGAAACAATCGAAAAAAATTTCCGAGCGTTATTATTGCTAATAATTGAGTTGATCACTCACCACTACATCTGCGCGTCTCATCTACACCCCGTCCGTGAGCAGCGCCGCTATATGCGTGAGAATGTAGTGGTAAGCGGAGAGGGAAGATTTCGTGGACTTCCCTCTCTCCTAAAAGTCGCGTCTATCGGGTCGACTTCGACCGCTCGTCCTGAAAAATCTCGCTTTCCAGAGTAAGCCCCCTTTCTTCGGCGCACGTCACATATGGTGTTTTTGTTATACTAAAAGATTTTAATTTTAATTTTTCTGCTAAATTATGTAACGAGAATATGCTTAGTTTTATATTTTTCAATGTTTCTGTAAGATTATCTTCAATTTCTCCTTCAATGGTTAGTGCAATATGGAATTGCTTACCTTTTCGAATTTCTTTCGCAAGTCCTTTTTGAAGTTTAGTAAATTTTGGCAATTGTTGTCGTTTTTCGAGAATGCTGGACCCAAAATCACGAGGTTCTCCTACAGTGGTTGTAAAATATACGTAATTATCTTTCCTCATCGAAATTTTGTCACGACATTCTACAATATTTTTGTTTGCATTAAATGGGGTGGATATTGGGATTTCAATCGGGGGTGGTTCCGGGGGTGGGCGATTATCTATTGGATCTATCGCCGTTGTATTTTCAAGATGATCTTTAAGTATTTCACTTTCCTTTTCTTCGTTATTGTCAATATTATTTTCCTTGGCATTATCATTGATATGATCATCATTATCATTATTTAGATTTTCATTATTATTATTTAGGTTTTCGTTGTCAGATTTGTCATCAATGAAATTTTCATTGTCATACTCGAAATCATAGTTTTCTTCGTCAAAATTATTTTCTTCGAAATTTTCTTCATTATCATTTTCTTCATCTTCATTGTCTCCTTTTTCATATCCTTCTTCTTCATCTTCGTCTTGTTCTTCTTTCTTCTTCTTCGTCTTCTTTTGATACGCTGGAGCTTGAGTTATAATTCTTATCTTCATCTTCACTGGATTCTTGTATTTGTTCTTTATTAGATTTTCTTATTTTATTTGTTCTAACTTTTTCTTTTAAATAATTGAAATATTCGGGATCGGAATCTAAGTCTTCTGTTACTTGAGGATTTGTTAGATTTTCTTTTCCAGGCCTACCTCTTTTTTTAGCTGTAGGAGTAGAGATTACCTTATTTTGATCGAGCGTAGCCTTGTATGTTCTATCTCGCTTATTTATTTTTAAATATTCTGATTGGAAATGATCTTTTTCATTTTCTAAGCTTCCTCTCTTTTCATTTTCAAGAGCAGGGATTGTATTATGTGAGTCGAGCATAGCCTTACGTGGTCTACCTCTCTTTTTGATTTCTAAATATTCTGATTGGAAATTATCTTTTTCATTTGTTAAGCTTCCTCTCTTCTCATTTTCTGGAGCAGGGATTGTATTATGTGAGTCGAGCATAGCCTTACGTGGTCTACCTCGCTTTTTGATTTATAAATATTCCGATTGGAAATTATCTTTTTCATTTGTTAAACTTCCTCTCTTTTCATTTTCAAGAGCAGGGATTGTATTATGTGAGTCGAGCATAGCCTTACGTGGTCTACCTCGCTTTTTGATTTCTAAATATGTATTTCCTAATTGTTCTTTTTATTCTTCTTCCTGGAGTTTTTCTTCAAGTTTTTTATTTTCTCCTTCATAATTTTCATACATTTCTGGATTTTGATTTCTTGATTTACCTCTTGTTAACATAGCGTTCCATTTGGATTCTTCTTGTTGATTTGATTTAATTATTTCATTTCTTTCTTCAAAGGTTTTTAAAAGATTTGTAATCATGGAACTCATTTTCTTCAATGTTTTTACATCTGGATTTTGAATGCTTACTTTAAATTTGTTAATTAGATGCTCGTAGGCAGGATGATAATTTTTCTTTATTGATAATTGTTTTGATTTTTTCTTCTTTGTCTTAAAACTTAGATTTTTGGACTGTCTTCTTATAGGATTGATTTCATTTTTGCAATAAATGCCTTTAAAACTTGAACTTGTACTTCCACTTGAAGTTGGTTCAACGTTAGTAACATTTATGTTAGTTTCAGTAATTTCGCTCTTTATTTCTTCTTGATCTAATATTTCTTGTGGATTTTTCATTTCTGGATTCAATAATTCTTCTGGATTACGTATTTCTTGATTTTATAATTCTTAATGAGTTCGTATTCCTTGATTTAATATTTCTTGGGGATTTTGTATTTCTTGATTTAATATTTCTCGTGGATTTTTCAAATATATATGGTTTGCAATTAATACTTCAGTGTCATTAGTTTCTTTGTTATTGTCTGTCGGATTTCTGGATAACGCGTCGGCATTCACAGTCATCTTACCAGCCTTATACATTACGTCCAAATCGTACTCTGCTAATTTTAATTTCCACCTTGTTACGCGAGAACAAGGATCCTTGCAATTTTGAAACCACACTATTGGCTTATGCTCGGTTACTACGGTGAATGTTCTTCCATATAAATAGGGTCGGAAATGGGTTACGGAAAATACAATCGCTAAAGCTTCTTTCTCGTATGTATCAAATTTTCGTTCCCTGTCGCTCAGAAATCGTGATGCGTATGCTATTGGCTTATCTTTACCGATTTTTCCTTGGGATAAAATACCTGCGACTGCATAACCAGAAGCATCGGTTGTTAAAATGAAGGGTTTGGTGAAATCAGGTCGTTGTAATAAGGGTTCTTCGCACAATTTGTTTTTTAGTGTATCGAATGGTTTTTGTTGAGCTTCTGTCCATTTAAATTCTACATCTTTTTTTAATAATTTATTCAGTGGAGCTGCAATGTTTGAGAAGGCTTCTATGAATTTTCTATAATATCCTGCTAGTCCTACAAATTCTTTAATGTTTTTAGGTTTTCTATGAATTGGAAAGTTTCTTACTGCTTCTAGTTTTCTTGGATCTGGCCTGACTCCTTCTTTATCAATGACATGTCCAAGATACACTACTTCTGGACGCAAAAATTCGCATTTATCTGGCTGGAGTTTTAAATTTGCTTGTCTTAATCTGGTTGCTAATTTTGTAAATTTTGCTTCGTGCTCTTCAAGGGTATTCGCATATAAGACTATGTCGTCCAAATATACGAATAATTCGATTCCTTGAAGGCCGGTTAAAACGAGATCCATCAAGCGTTGAAAAGTTACAGGTGCATTCTTTAAACCGAAGGGCATGCGGTCGAACTCATAGTGTCCGTAGGGTGTTGAGAAAGCAGTTCTGTGTGAGTCGTCCGGACTCATTTTTATTTGATTGAATCCACTGGCCAGGTCGAAAACCGAGAAATATTGTGCTTCTCCTAATTGATCTAAGATATCCGTGATATTAGGTAGAGGATAACAATCTCCTATAGTTTGCTCGTTTAATTTGCGGTAATCTAGAACCATTCGCCATTTTCGATTTCCCTGGGAATCAGGTTTTTTAAGTACAAGAAAAGCAGGTGAATTGTAAGGTGATTGAGATGGTTTTACTATTTTATTTTTTATTAGTTCATTGACCTGTCTAGTTATTTCTTCTCTTTGAACTTGGGGAAGTCTGTATTGTCGTATAAATATGGGTTGACTGTCTCCTGTAGGAATAGTGTGTTTTAGTATGTTAGTTGCTTCAAGTGGTTCGTCTCGGATTCGGAAAATGTCTTTATTTTTAATAATAAGTTTTTCAACATGAGTATATTCTTCTGAATTTAAATGCTCTAAGCCTAATAGTTTCTTTATATTTTCGAGTTTACTTTCTTCGTTAATATTAAAAATTTTATGATATTGATTTTCTTGATTTTGTTGTGTGTCAAAATAATTAAATGTATGTTCAACTGGTTGCGATTCTAGATTTTGTGTTTGTTTTTGATTTTAAGTTTGCGTAATATATTCCGGTATTTTAACTGGATGAGGACGAGTGTTTGCAATCTTTAGATAGGCTTTTCCATTATTATTCGTAACTATCGCCTTTCCTAAAAATATGCCACTATTTGGTAACAGTTCAGGGATAAAACCGGTTTCTTTTTCTTTGTTTTTAACATGAACATAAAAATTGAAAATTGTTCTTGCTGGGATGGTTATTAATTCTTGAGCATCAAATGGATAATATTTTTCTTTTATTTCTAATTGTCTTTGTTCGTAATTGATCTTTACGTTATTGTCTCTAAAAAATTCTGTTCCTAAAACACCATCGTGTTCTATTGGGACTTCATTCGGTATTATATTAAAAATTGTAGGAAAACCAAAAATATTTATTGGTATTTGTCCTAATGTGAAAACTGGGTGTACATTTATACCTGTTAATCTTAAACAATTTAATCTGTTGATTATTACACATGATGTGATTACATTTTCTTTTATTCGAACTGGATTTTTTAAACCGTCAGTTGATAGTGTTATATAAGGAATAGTATTAGTTATACTCATGTTCATTCGTTTTGTCTTAAAATTGTCGGTTTGTTGAGGGTCGGTTTCAGGTGCATTTAAAGGTTTCCTTAGGTCCCCCTCTGTGCACCAGTTCTGCGGAGGGCGTTGGAGTTTTCCTGAGGCATTATTCGTTGTTCTTGTTGTTGTAGTTGAGAGTTTTGTTGGAAATTATTATTATTAATTCTTTTGTAACATTCGCTTATAACATGACCTGTCTTTTTACAGTAGTTGCGAATGATTGTTCCGTTCTGTGCATTATTCTGTTGAGGAGGGGTAGGGTTTGGCAGGTAGGTATTCGAGCTTCTTTCATTCCATTGAGGACCTTGACCTAGATTCTGTGGTCTCCAAGGGGGTCTTTCCTGATTTTCTCTATTTCCCCATGTTTGATTTTGTGGTCCCGAATTGAACCGAGTATTTTTAAATTGATTTCTTTTATTATTCGAATATTGTCCTTGATTATTATATGATGTGGCTGCTTGCTGATAATTATTTGTAGTTGGTCTTGGATAGTTTTGAAATTGTCGCGGATGATTGTTTATAAATTGCCTTTGGTTATTACCTTGGAATGGTATTTGAGTAATATTTGTGTACGGTTTTTCATTGTATCTTTGAAATTGTCTTTGAGTATATTGTTGAAATTGATTTTGAGGTGGGTTCGAATTTGATAATTGTTGAATAAGGCTTCGACATGTTGATGCTATGTGTCCAGTTTTTCCACAGAATTGACATGATATGATATCTTCGCGAGTGATATTAACATTATTATTTTGTATTTTATTTACTGTTACCTCATCTGGTTGAGGGAAATTTGATCTTTTTATTAGTTCTTTTGTTGCGGCAATTGATCTTTCTATTTCTAACGCACTATTAATTGTTTCTGAAAACGATAGAGATTCACCTATTCTAGTTTGAATTTCTGTTCTTAACCCTCTGATAAAACAATCGACTGCATCCTTTTCTAATTCTTCTAGAAAATTATCTCTTATTTGATTGACTTCTGTTGATAGAATGTGTTTATTTTTTTATCTATACGCGTCGGTGATTTTATCAGAGATTTCTTTTACTCGAGTTGCATAGGAAAGTACATTTTCGTTTTCCCACTGATAAATATTACCTAATTCTCCCTGTAACTGATATACTGTTCTTAACGGTGCGTATACCGCTTTTAGTTTATTTATTAGTTCCTCTACTGTATTATAAGTTTACCCGTAAATACATTTCCTAGCTTCCCCTGCAAGCCTACTTCTAAGAAGTTTAACCAAATTCGCTTCTACTTCAATTCCTGGTAGCATTGACCTCGCTTCTTCGCATGCCTCGACAAAATGACTAAAAGGGACGTTATTTGTTCCTTCAAATAATGGTACGACCTCCAGAGCGTCTCTGAGTGAGACCTGTTAGTTGGTAGGTAGTTCACTCATGTTTGATTTTTTTGAGTTCGGGTCTGATTCTGTATTTATAAAGTATGAAGGATACCGAATTTCTGTTTTTGGTATGAGGGGTTCTTGTTTTGTGAAATTTTCTGTGAATTGTTGCTTTTTGAAAAGATTTGAGTCATTTGATTCGTCTTTCTGTTGATTTTGAATAGTTGTTGAGTTTACTCTAGTCAGATCGTCGATATTGAAATTTGTGATTGTCACCTCGTTCACGTCTAGGGTATCGTTTTGAAAGTGATTTAAATTAGAGGAGATAATTAGACTTTTATCTTCGGAATTTTCCTCGGGATTTGGGCAAATTGTTATGTCGTTTCCGTCTGCTGGGTCTAAATCGGGTTCTGAGGTTTTCTAATATTTTTAGGAAGCTCTTGGTTGCGCGCAATTATTTCCGCTAGTTCGGGATTTTGTATTACTTGTTGACGGGTTATTGGCTTGTGTGATTCAGAGGATTGAGTCGACATTTACATTTTTCATTATAACGGGTATATATATATATATATAAAGTCAAACAACCACCGCAGGGTACCACTAAGAGCAACTGCCATCTGGAAAAAATGTCAATGGCCCCCAGTAGAACCGCGGTAAAATACACCTATGGCCACGTCTCACATCCGTGAGACGTGATATATATATATATAAACAGCATAAATACAATTCTTAAAATTAAAAGTTTTCCTGCATCCTGTCAAGTTCCATGTGCTTTTTTGTAAAATATTGTATTTTTAAAAATATTTTGCAAGATCAAATAAAATGTAATAAATACTTATTTGGAAAAAGGATTTGAATATATTCAATGTTGCTCTATAATAAAGGCAAATAAGAATCTATAACTCTTTTTATTAATGTATGAAAAGGTTCGAATAATGTTCGTATAATGTTTGCAATAATAATTATAGACAAAAAATGTGTGTATGAAAATCAATTCCAATTCAGCTCTTTCATTTAAATGTAAAAAAGTTTTTTAATAAATCTGAATATAAACAAGGAAAAAAAATATTTAATAAAGTTAAAGAGAAAATTATTTATTTTGTTAAAGTTAACAGTAAAATAAAAAAAAATGTATTCAAATATTAGAGTGACTTTAAAACAGTTTCGTATTGTTGAAAGAGAAATATAATAAGGATTGATAAAAAGATTTAATTTAAATGAGAGACGAAAATAGTGTTTTAATTTAAATATGAGAAAGATCTTAAAGATTATGTATTTATTCGAAAATATAAAAGGTTTTATCAAAGTTAAATATCAAATCAACTTTTCCTTTTTTATTTATTTAGATATAAATAAATTTAATTTGAGTTAGGATGAAATTATTATTTCAATTTAAATCTAAAAGTTATGGAAAGGTCTGCATTATTTTCAAAGTATAGAAGGAATATTTTAATAAAGTTGAAGATAAAGTTAATATTTCTTTATTTAAATATTAAAAGGATTTGAAAGAGTTTCAAATTATTAGTAAAATAATGAAAAAGAGTTAATTTGAGTTAGAGATGAAAGAAATCTTTTAATTTAAATGTGAAATGAATATTGAAAAGTCTCTATTATATTTAAGGTATGGAAAAAAATATATTCTTGAAGTTTACGATGAAATTAATTTTTTTTTAAATATAAAAGAATTATTATATATAATTAAAGAATTAAAAAGATTTAGTATTATTTAAAGAAATTTAAATGCAGAGAAAAATATTTAATGGAAGTTTCGTGAAATTTCTTTCAATATGTAAAAGGAACCTAGAAGAATTTCGTAAAATTTGAACTCAGAAAATTTTCGAGAAGGTTATTTTAATGTGAAATGGAACTTAGAAGATTTTCGTAAAATTTATTTTTTTATTTTAATTCAGAATTGAACTTAGAAAATTGTCGAGAAGGTTATTTTATTAAAAAATACAATGAAATGAATAAAAAAAGAATCAATAAATTGAATGAAATTACTAAAAACAATAACATCAAATTATTATCAATGAAACAAAATAAATGAGCAGCACCAATAAAATCAATAAATTGAGTAAAATCACTAAAATGAAGAAAATCAAATTAAAATCAATAAAGTCACAATTATACTGATTTTAGTCATTTCATTCAATTCATTCATTTTATTAATTTTTTTATTGTATGGATTTTATTGATTTCATTGGTAATGTTTACTTCATTGATTTTGTTGATAATGAATTGCTTTTATTTATTCTACTGATTCCATTTAATTCATTGCTTTTATTGATTTATCCGTTCTATTTTTTTATCAAAAAAATCAAGTAGATCAATAAAATCACTGAAAACAAAAAAATAAAATTATTATCCATAAAATGAAAAATAAAAAAATCAATAACACCAATGAAATCCATAAATTGAATAAAATCAATAAAATCAGTGCAATTTTGATTTTATTGATAATAATTTGATTTTAGTATTTTATTCATTTTATTGTATCTTTTCATAAAAAATTTAAATATTTACAATAAAAAATGCAATAAATTTAACAAAGTCAATAAAATCATTAAAATCAATAGAATCAATCAAATAAATCAATCAAAGCATTAAAATCAACGAATTGAAAAAATCACTATAATTACTAAAATCAGTGCAATTTTGATTTTATGGATAATAATTTGATTTTAGTATTTTATTCAATTTATTGACTTCATTTAGTCATTTGATTGTATTTTTTAATAAAAGGATCGGATATTCATACTGATTTTCTTTATTTTATTCAAAAATACGATGAAATTAATAAAAAAAAATCAATAAATTGTGAATGAAATCACTGAAATCAGTATAATTCTGCTTTTATTGATTATAATTTGATTTTCTTGATTTTATCCAATTTATTGATTCTATTGATTAATTTCATTGTATTTTGTAATAAAATAAAGAAAATCAATATAAATATTCAATTTTTTAAAAGATACAATCAAATTAATCACTAAAATCAATTGAACAATCAATATTTATGCATATTCACGGTAATGTATTGAAAAAAAAATAGAAACAAAAACAAAATTTACGAGAGTATGAGGACGCGAACGCACGACGACAGAATCGGTAGCCTTGAGCCTATACTATTACACCGCCGATCCTTACTATTTAGTCCTATGATTCAAACCAATAGTTGTTTTGTGCGGATTTCTTGTAACCCGTTTTCTCGTAAACCGCTTTCCATCTTAGTGAACTGTTTCAGCTTTTTTGATTTCAAATGAGGCCCTCTTCGCTCACAAAAGATGACCACAATGCGTTTCCCCCGTTACAAGCTTCTTCATATAATTAATTTATAGTTGGACCACTTGATAAACTTGGAATCTATAAATAAATTTGCAGAGGGCCTAATTTCATAATTTCAGGAATCGAATTTGATGGTTTAGGAATTTATTACTGGATAACTTGATAAATTTATAATTTATAATTTAAAAATGTTCAAATCATAATTTCAAAGTTATAATTTCAAACAGGGTAAATTTACAAATTTACATACAATCATAAATTGATTTATCTATAAAATTGGTGCATTTACAGTTGCTGTCTTCAAATACTTTTTAAATATTTGCGCCACGATCGATTTCGCGAGTGGCAATGTGTGGTGCGGACTTCAGAACATTAAGGATTCCGATCGGAGCACGAATTTGACAGCCGCTCTGCTCTGCTTACCAATACAGTCTTGTGGTCCTCACATACACAGGACACCTAAATTTTCTTGAACATTTTTCTCCATTTCGCGACGTATTTCGCGAAATTTAGGTTCGCCATCATCAAGTTTTGGGTCTTCGAATATCGGATGACGCCTGGAAATACTTCTGTGATGTCAGAATTGTGAGTAAAAAAATAAATTTGCGAACGGTTCTGGCCGTTCAAATGCTGTCTTCTGCTATCCGCAGATTTCTCCCTTTCGAAAAATTAATGATTTCCGCGAAAATAATTATCGCCTCAGCAAAAGGCTTCATTCCTATAAATTTCGTTGATCCGAGGATCTCGCAAAACCCCGGATATTTAACAAGTTATCTTTCGTTCGCTCTCAAATACTTGGGAGAAATTATATATGGAGTCAGTGCCGGGCCTATAAAATAAAAATTCCAAGTCGAAGTTATCCAACACCCTTAAACAAAAATTACTTGTTTTTAATTGGTGAAAATTGATTTTTTAAATTGAAAATTCTAATTTTCTATCTTGAATTTAGATCTTAAGTTTTTTTTGAAAATGCATGTTTTTATGGAAAATTCTAACTCTGTATCTCGCGTTTTGCGCTCGATAATATATTTACCTGGGTCAAACAGTGTTTGTTTTATTCATAGGAAACTATATTAAATTGTTCATATTCTACATAAACCAATACCTTCTCATGAGAATTTAAAAATAAAAATACAAGAAAACAAAAAGAAAGAAAAGAAAAAGACAAGAAACTTAATCCCTCGTTTCCTCGCGCACTGCAGTCCAAAAATGTCTAAAGGCCTCTCTTTCAGCCACAACGCCCTTCGCCGTCAAACTCTCGCACGGAGATCGCCGCGCTCGCCAAAATTGATTTAAATCACCCATATTCACACACCTTTTCACAATAAACATAATGTAAACACAAACGCGGTTCGAGGAGGTGGACCGTACAGGAAGGTGCTTATTAACGCACTAAAGACTTACACAATGCACTTAGCCACGGTAGCCATGAATACCCCCACCTCATTAACGTGCAGTTAATCGCGAAGAATATAATATCGCACTGGTTGCCGAGTAGGAATATTACATAAGGAGACCAAAGGATTCTAAAAATGTAATTGAAAACAAATTGTATGTTGAGAATATGCGTTTAACCAACATTATCTCCATTAAATGACGCTAACAGTGTAACAAACAAAATTTGTTATTTTTTTTGCAGAGAAACGAATTCAATGTAAAAAAATAATAATATTAAATAAGTTTGAAAACCAGAAATCATGCTAATAGAAACTTTTGGAGATACAATTAATCGTTGGATCACCGTAACATTTCGGGGACAAAATGCGGGAATTCCGGTGTGGTTTGTGACATACGATCCTGTCACATACGGATAACTTTTAAAAGAAAAATTATCCTTATCCTAAAGTTTTTGAAAAGTTTGAAAAACTCCATACACTATACATAATATAATGTATAAAGTTTTTCAAATGCCGCAAGTGGGATTCTATCTTTGAAGGACAGAAATTTGCTGACAGGGCATCTACACATGCGACTCAACTCGCTCACGTGCCTCCAAGTGAAGTCTCAAGATTATAAAAAATTTAAAATTACCAGCAAACACCTTTGGGAAAAATAAATTAAGCTCCACAAATCTAGCTCAATACAAAATTCATGATTTCAAGTATATCTAGTTTTAAACTCTGAGGGTAGTTTAAGTAGTTTAAGTAATAAAATGAGAAAGAATGAAATTCAATGTGAGACAGAATGAGAGAGAATGAGAAAGAATGAAATTCAATGTAAGACAGAATGAGAGAGAAGATGAAGGATGATACAGTGAACGACCTTTGGTGAAAATGCACACATACATGTATGAGCATCAGAACGTTGAATCGGGCATAAGCTAAGCTAGAATTCACACATGCTGTGTTTTGCACTGCACGTATATGGAAGGAAGAGGGAATTTTGATAGCCAATGCACGCACACTATCAAGCGTCAACTCCACCGTGTCGCCTCGATGAT
>CAKNXH010063950.1:85185-106956 GCA_932178445.1 Andricus quercusramuli | reverse complement strand
TCTCCCTCTGACGGGTTAAATCGAATCGGAAAAGCGTAGACGGAAATGTAAACGTACTTCCTCTTCCTCTTTGTTCCATTAGTGCCAGGTCAGTTTAACGCTTATATGTGTATGTATATGTAAATATATATATTTTAAACGGGGCAAGAGGAAAATTGTTAACGACGGTTATTTAGGCGGAGAAGAATAAGTTTTCAAAATCGAATCTCAAAACGATTGAGAAAAATAGTTCCGTGCCACTGAATTACCTGACTGGGATATAACAACGAATAAAGGGTTAGAATTTAAATTCACTCTCCCCCTTTTGGTTAGAAGCAGTTCGTCTTTATAGCTCAGCCTAGTAATAATGAAAAAATAAGGTGTCGTGAGTGTTTATGCAACATACAAAGTGTTGTGAAATTGAGAGACTAGAGTTGCTCTACCAAGCGACGACGATGTACAAATGTCAAATTTAGCTCTATTAAGAAGAGCAGAAAATTAATAGAAAGTTGTCTCTGCGAACCTCTGCTCTTTCTAATTGGTAGAAGTAGGACTAGGATCACAACTACAAGGTAAGGTTGAAATGTATCGATTCAATTTTAATTTTGATGTCTTTTACCTGTAAAATTGTGAGTGTTGAGCAAGTACCGTTATTGAGCCCAAAAGTATACGGGATTGATTAGAAGAGTTTTCTTGTTGTTGAATGAACATTTTACGTAAATTAAAAGGCTCAGATTTGAAATGTTAAAAACGATCTGTAATCTTTATCATTGATTTTAACCTTCTTCCCAATAAGATACAAGATTTTTCAGTACGAGAAAAGTGAAAAACGATCCCATAAATAAAAAGGAGTACTTAAACAGTACTCTGCAGTTTGATAGCCTCCCATCCAACTATTCAACGTGAAATTCAGGATTTCTTACCCGTGACATTTAAGACATAATTCTTATTATTGAATTGAAAAATTCTAAAGACTAAACAGGATACTTGGTTCGTAACAAATCTATGCTTGAACGTAGTAATAATTACACATTCTTGGTATAGAAAGAATTAATTAGAATACAAATATTTGACTCAATTATTTGAAATTTTATATTTAATTTTTATTTAAACATACACACTTTAGTTCTAACCTCTAATGTAATTTCTTTTTCGTAAGGGTTCAGCTCATAAATCTTGGTATTTCCTTCATAAAAGATATGTTTACATATCATTTCACTTTCCTGGAAATTATATAACATTTAATTATGTCCCTTTCCAAAATTTGTCAAGATATAATTCCGAAACGCTGTAAATTTTGAGGTTAAGCTGTCTTTGCACGTTGCGTTTCCAAACATCACTTTGTTATAAGCATATGATTACAATGGCGAGATAATATTACCTGCTTCGCCTGTAACATGTTATTGCTTTGAGTGGGAAGTATGATGTCACTGGGTGACCATCGGGGAAGTCACTAGTAACTGATGGTTTCCTGAATCTTGTTACAAGCATGTGACTACTCAGACTAGTTACTGTGTTAGATGGGCTCCTTCTTAGACAAGAGACAGTCAACGATAGTAAAAACCACATGTTGGAGAAATTCTTCAGATTCTGGACTTTAAAATATTTTCCCAATTTTTAGAAAGCAATTATCATAGTGCCATATTACTCAAACAATCAATCTATTTTTTGTAATTATTTAGATTTTCTCTGAATATTTCAAATTTATTAATTAAAGATTAAAGATTTCTAAAATATCAAGGATAATTTATACAAAACCAAAAATTTGTTTTTTATTACACACCATGAAGCTCAGTAAAGAGTTGAGCATTTTTTAATCAATAAAATAATGTTTCTGATTAATTATGATCTTATTTGTAACGATTACATAAAATTAAAAGATCTCAATGAAAAAACATACAATATACATTGAGAGTTATTTAATAAAGTACAAGTAAGTTCTATCCGTTTTAAGTAACTTTTTTTTATTTATAAAAATCTAACAAAATGAAAGTAATAATCAATATAGTGGCCACTCGCTTCTAATACTGTTCGCGAACGCTCAGATAATTGACGAACTCCACCATTTCTCGCCCTTCAGCTTCAGTTTTAAGTTTGTGCTCAGCTAAGCTGTTTTGTGAAAAGCGAAAAAGGTGGTAATCTGTCAAATCTGGGCAATGTGTGGAGAGTAAGTCGAATGCGGCGGAATTTCTTATTCAAATTCTTCGATGGCTTGGCGGACCACGGAACTTCTATGTGGCCTAGCGTTGTCGCGCTGTACTGGTCTTCGCCCATGCCTAGAATATGATCTTTTTTCTTGGATTTTTTTGCCAAACGGTTCTTCTGAAAATGGTAAAGTTCGCCAGTGTTAGTCTCTTTAATGGAACCGTTTGGCCAAAAAAATCCAAAAAAAGAGATGATATTCTGGGCATCGGCGAAGACCAGTACAGCACGACAACGCTAGACCACATCGAAGTTCCGTAGTCCGTCAAACCATAGAAGAATTGAAATGAGAAATTTTGCCGCATCCAGCCTACAATTCAGATATTGCCCCGTCAGATTACTACCTTTTCCGCTCGTTTCAAAACAGCTTCGCTGAGCATCAAATTAAAATTGAAGCTGAAGTGCGAAAAATAGTGGATGACTTTATAGCGTGAAAAGATCGAAGAATTTGCCTAATACCTCAGGTACCGATACAGATTGCTTCAACGTAAATGCATTAAAAGATTATATATTAAGTGGCGGAGATACTTTAATGTTTAAAGAGTCCGGGTTGAAAATTTGGGAAGTTATTATCATAATTCTCGGGATTTCCACGCGATTTAGTCTGAGTTATAAGGGGCGTCGCGCTTTAATGGAGGCAACTAAATTTTTCGCTGGACCGGAGTTTTCTGCTTGGGATATCAGTAATTATTATTTGTCGAAAATATTTGATCCGCCTGAGGATGTGATAAAATATCATTTTTATTGCGAAGTATCTGTCAGGAATTGAAAAAGCCCATGGCAGAAAAGAAATTTCATAAGCACAAGATAACATGTAAAAAGTGCTTAGAGAAACATTCTCTTTCAATGAGATCGCCTAACTATTTTCTATCAATAGACATTAAATATCAAATCGCATCGCTCCTAAAAATGCAAACTGTAAAGAAGAGTTTGTTCAGCAATTTACAGAAATCGAAACCACGTATGGATGGAATTATACGAGATGTCCATGATGGATTGCTGTATAGAAACTTAAGTGCAGATGTGTCCGACGACTGTATTCTGTTAACGTGCAATTTCAGCACTGATGGTGCACCTGTGAATGAAAGCTCGAAGGATTCATTTTGGCCGAAACTAGTAATTATTAACGAACTGCCCGAGAATTTGCGATTTCGCCATCCGTTATTAGCAGGTTTGTGGATTGGGAAAAAAGAACCGTCCCCGGAAATGATGAACACCTATATGAAATCTTTTGTTGAACAACTGAATGATTTGGGAACTGCCCGTTCAGAACAGAGTTCAATTCAACGGCTACTATGGATGTTCATGGTGCAAATCTGTTGGTGTATATAAATTTGGATGCATGCGATTCCTAATGGAGGAAAAAGAACCGCGTTTGCGATCTCATATGGATCATTTGAAAGACATGAAAGCTATACTAAAAGTACTTGAAGAACAAAAAGAAGGAAAACTGCCAGTATCACCACAAGAAGAAGAAGAGGAAAAAGCAATAACCGATGAAGAAGAACACGACACAGATCCAGAGGAAGCACAAGAAATTCCATCAGAAGAAAGTGATGATAAAAATGTGGAAGAAGAAGAAGCCTTAGGGTCGAAAACGGGGAAAAGAAAAAAGAAAATTACGTCAATAAATGGCGTGAAGGGATTCTCTGTTCTGACAGAATTAATGGGAATGGACATGGTGTGGTCTTTTATGAGAGATTATCTCCATGGTGACTTAATTGGTGTCGTGTTAGACTTATGGAAAACATGGATTAATTCAAAAAGTCCAATACGACTCACGAAGCAGCATCAGTGCGAAATAAACGAACGTTTGATTGCAATGACCCCGCCTCATGAAATTCACAGACTCGTGCGACCATTGCCAACAGAGTAATGTAAATGGAAAGCATCAGAATGGCGTAGTTGGTTGTTATTTTACGCTATTCCATGCCTGAGTGGAAGTCTCGATGATTACGCTCTACAGCACTTCGCTTTATTTGTCAAGAGTATATTCACGTTGCTGCAGACGAATATAACCGAAAAAGAGTTACGGGAAACGGAACACGATCTTCCCCAATTTGTCTGTATATTTGAAATTCTATACGGCGACAGGTTTATGACGTTTAATGTCCACACTGTAAAGCATTTGGTTCAATGCGTCAGGTGTTGTGGTCCGCTTTGGTCAGGATCAAATTTTCCTTTCGAAAATGCCATTTATTTTTTGAAGTGGCGTGTGCACGAACCGATAGGCGTCTATGAACAAATTTTGAAGAATACATTGCAAGCAAATATATATCAAAGCCTTGTATCGGAATTAGTTGAATCTCCTCCAGTTCTAGAATATTGTAATTCACTTTTTTCAAGACAGGAAGTTTCATCTTTTTGTCGCACCAACGACGTTGTTTTAATAGGTAAAGGTTCAATTGATCCTACCTTACCTTCATACGATGATAAGACGATCCTTTGCTTCAGTAAATGCATCTTCTCAAATATGGTAATTCATACTGACGAGTATGATAAGACGCACAAATCTAACAATAGTGTTTTTCGCCTTGAAACCAAACAATTTGTACAAGTTTTAAATTTAATGCTTTACGACAAAGAAGCCTACGCAGAAGTTAGGTATTATAAAGTAAATAATTTAGTTATGCATGAAACAATACTTGATGGCGACCGTGTCCTACCACCAATTGATGATGTTCAACTAAATCATATGTATGAGGTGGAACAGCGCGCAAATAACGAATTCATAAAAATTAGAGAATTAAAAGAAAAATGTGTTCTCATAAAGTGTGGCGACAATACTTATATATCGACGTTACCAAATACAGTTGAAATCCAATAGAGAAATGGTCACAAACGGTACGAATAAGAAACTGTGCACATGAAGACTCATTGACTGGAAATTCCTTTTTTTTCGAAATCAAATTTTCTTTTACACATAATTAATGCTCGTTGTACAAACTATTTTGTGCCAAAATAGACTATTAATTCAAAATGGTGTCTTTTTTATATGTATGCTTAATTCTTTCGCATATTCGTTTCGCATCTTTGATTATAGCAATTCAAAATTTAATTAAATGGAACTAGAACTTTTTATCCAATTAATTTATTTCCGGCGTTCACTCAAGTACCTAATAGAACCTTTTATGGAAGTGCTTCTAGATCTTCGAATAAAGCAGAACCCAGTAGGTACCAATTAGAGCCGCTTAACACGTATCACTTCCAATTTTAATCCGAATAATTTCCTTCCGAAGGTCCAATAAAATAGTTAATAGAACCTGTTAGGGAAGTAATTTCGTACTTGCAGCATTTGGAATAAAGTAGACCCCAATAGGTACCTATTAGAGCCGCTTAAAAGACACCACTTCGAGTTTTAATCCGCATAATTTAATTCCGAAAGTTCAATAAAATACCTAATAGAACCTCTTAGGGAACTAGTTTCGTACTTGTAAGATTTTGTATAAAGCAGAACCCAGTAGGTGCCAATTAGAGCCGTTTAAAATGCATCACTTCGAATTTTAATCCGAATTTTTTATTCCGAAGGTTCAATAAAATACCTAATAGAACCTCTTAGGGAACAGTTTCGTACTTGTAAGATTTTGTATAAAGCAGAACCCAATAGGTACCTATTAGAGCCGCTTAAAAGACATCACTTCGAATTTTAATCCGAATAATTCCATTCCGATGGCCCAATATAATACCTAATAGAATCTATTATTGGTATGATACCACGCGATACCACGCTGGAAACACCAGTTCCCGTTAGATCACTGAAGTTAAGCAGTGTTGGGCGCGGTTAGTACTTGGGTGGGTGACCGTTCGGGGAATACTACGTGTTGTTGACCCGTCGTGGGTGTGGTGGACCCACACTGGTAGTATTTATCCACCTAGAAACACTACCCGAATCGGGTAGTGAGGCAATGAACTTTCGAGTTCGAAATGCTAATCAATTTTTCTTTTTTTTTTTATGATTTCATTCCGATGGCCCAATATAATACCTAACAGAACCTCTTAGGGAACAGTTTCGTACTTGTAAGATTTTGTATAAAGCAGAACCCAATAGGTAGCTATTAGAGCCGCTTAAAAGACATCACTTCGAATTTCAATCCGAATTTTTTCATTCCGATGGCCCAATAAAATACCTAATAGAACCTCTTAGGGAGCCAGTTTCGTACTTGTAAGATTTTGTATAAAGCAGAACCCAAAAGGTACCTATTAGAGCCGCTTAAAAGACATCACTTCGAATTTTAATCCGAATTTCATTCCGAATGTTCAATAAAATACCTAATAGAACCTGTTAGGGAAGAAATTTTGTACTTGAAGCATTTTGTATAAAGCAGAACGCAGCAGGTGCCAATTAGAGCCGCTTAAAATACATCACTTCGAATTTTAATCTGAATATTTTAATTCCGAAGGTTCAATAAAATACCTAATAGTACCTCTTAGGGTAGCAATTGCGTACTTGCAGCATTTGGAATAAAGCAGAACCCAATAGGTACCTCATAGATCCGCTTAAATGACATCGTTTCGAATTTTAATCCAAGTTATTTCGTTACGAAAGTCCAATAAAAGACCTAATAGAACCTATTAGAAAAACATTTTTGTACTTAATAATATGTCAAGTAAAAGAATTCCTCATTGCACCCACTTACATCCAATTAGCAAAATTTAACAAAAGCCCATAAGTACCGAATAAAGCCGGTTAGAATGCAATTCAAAATAAGAACCTATTAGAAGCCAGTTAGGACCATGTCAGATTCCATCTGCATCCTATACGTTTTCTAAATGGCTTCTATTGATACCTAACTGTCATTTTTACTAGGGCTGGCGCTATGGAACTCATAAATTGCCTGAGCGTTCCGGAACAGTAATAGAAGCCAGTGGCCACTGTATTGATTGATACTTGCATTTTGTTAGATTTTGATAAATAAAATAAAAGTTGCTTAAAAAGGGTGGAACTTATTTGTACACCTAATAATTACTCAAAAGCATAATATCAATGCATTTTTGTATACATCAGTATACGTATTCAATGAAACTTGTTAAAGTATTCAATTGAATCTTCCTTAGACATTCATTATTGAAAATCCCTCTGGCAACCTTACTTTTGGCAAGTACCAGGATGTCATATTATCACTTTTTATTTTCAAATGTTTTTAATCAAAAGAAGCTAAATTTTCGTTAAACTTTTGTAAGTGCACAAAATTCCACAACAGAAGCTTGTTAGGTGAAAAAATATCTCCTTATAAATTAAATTCTATTTTATAATAATTGGACTCAGAAAGGACAAAGGTGATAGGAAAAACGATCACTGTGACTGGATCAAAAATTTGAGAGTTGTCCAAGAAAACGATTTTCTGAGAACGGCTATTAAATCCGAACTCAAGAGAAACAAATACCAAGGTCTATGGCTTAAGGGGATTTATCAGCGTTATAAAAATGAATTCCAGTTTCCGGCCGCACGGTTGAATGTTTTCGTCTGATATTTTGCATACCTCATCTAAATATTGGTCTCTTTTGCTGTGAAGTTTCGGTTTTTTGGAAAAAAAATTATATTTAAGGTTATAAACAGAAAGAAAAGAACAATGGGGAAAAAATGCAGTGACGCTCAGTACTAGCTGAGTTTGTATTTTCGATGCCTGAGCCTCGACCCTCGTCAAAGCCACGAGGCAGATGCCCCGTAGCGCGAGTGGAGACTTTGGAGCGCGTCGAATTACACGGAACGAATCATCCTCCTCATTTTTACGAGATGCAGGCCGGTTCAAAAAACTGAAATTATTAAAGCATCGCGTGATTCAATTTCAATTAGCAGAAATAGTTTATTCATATAATTTCAAGAAGGTGGAAAAAAGATTAATGAAAATCGGTTAATATTTGCACTAATAATGGAAATATTGAAGTGGACACGATAGCACCTCAGTCAGAGATTGTTGCATTTTCATTTATTTATTTATTATATGTTCACTCGAAGTATGAGAAAATCGAGATTTATTCATAAAATCATCATTTATTCTTCAATAACGGTTTGCATGTATTGAAAATCATTTTAAATCGACGCGAGAGTACTCCCAGAATGCAAATAATTTGATTATTGTCATTAATTAATTTTGTCATTAATTGTTATTAACAAATGACATTAACAAAAAGCCAGATAGTGTAATGATTGTTGAAAAAAATATGTTTTTGGATAAATATGCTTTAAATTGTAGTGAGATTGACTGTCGGTCACAATTTTTACGAAACATCAACAGTTGTAATTGTTCTAAATAATTTTTTGCAAAAATTTGGAATTTGTTTCTTCCTTTATTATCTGAAATTATGTAGATATTCGGAAAAGTGATCTATGTTTGATTATGTGTGTTGAAATACAACAATGGTTGATTTTGTAAACAAATGAAATAAGTAAATCTAAAGCTTTGTCCTGGAAAAGTTGTTATTATTCAATTTTTAATATTACGATTCGTAGGCAATATTGTAATTTTTATTGGAAAAATGTGCGAGTGATTGTCAGTAACAATTTCCATAAAACATTATACACCATTTTTTTTGAAAATTGTGGAAGTTGCGCTTTTTTCAATTTCGGATATAATAATAATAAAACTAGGATAAAGATTACAATTATATAAGAAAATATACTATATATATATATATATATATGTGTGTGTGTGTGTGTGTGTATACATATACGTAGTTAGCACACACAGATAGATGGCACACATACACTCATTACAAGTTAATATAAATTATTTTGTTGCCGCGCCTGTCGCATCTTCCTCTGCCACCTCTACCTCCACGTCCGCGGTTTCAAATAATATTTTCTTACAATAATGCTAAAAAATTCAAGTTTTTTGAAAATAATTTCATTGTTTAGTTAAATTCCAAGTTAAAATAAGCTACGCAATTCATTGTAGTGAAAAACATTAATTGTGTAAACAATTTATTGTTATCATTATTGATGTTCCGTTTCAATAACGCTAGAAAGATGCAGTTTCCCTTGAATTTTTAGCTTTTTGTCCGATTTTCAGGTGGAGTAAAGTAATGATTATTTAAAAATTGTGCAAACAATTCATTATCATTGTAATAATATTATCTTTGCCTAATGGTAGGATGTTGCGGTTTTTTCTGAAATTTTGAAATGTTTGTCTATTTTTCACTTGGAGGAACTTAATGACTAATTAGATTAGGAGCAATAATTGTTCAAAGAAATTATTGCTGTTCATGACTATTGGGAACCCTGTAAAACAGATTTATGGTGTTCATGTTTCAAAAGTGATATTTTATTCGTATTCTATGGCTAACTGTGCAGAGAAATGTTATATTATATAGAAATGCAGATAGTCATAAACAGCAATAACTTCTTGAAACAATTATGTTTTCTAAGCAATGATAAAAAATTGTTTAAACAATTATTCTTGTAAACTTGAAGTAATTATTACTTATCTCCAATTAGAAAATTGGACAAAAAGCCAAACATTTAAGAAACAACCGCATCTTTTTATCATTAATCTAATGGAATATTACTGATAATAATAAATTGTTTAAACAATTACTTTTTATGACTCTGAATAATTATTTATCTTATTTTGATAGCGAATTTGACTGAAAGCGAATTTTTTTAACTGCAATTTTGTACCACTATTTCATGAGACTATTGTTAAAAATAACAATAAATTGTTTAAACAATCACTCGTGTAAACATTGATGAACATTGATGATTTAAAACAAAAACCAGACTCACTGACTATTCTACGACAAAATTGCTAACAACAATGATAAATTGTTTCAACAAATAATTAAAAATACGAAATAGTATTTTATATTCAACACTATCTTCATTAAAAAAAAAAACAGCATAAAGTCATAATGGCGGCAAAGCTCACAAACCCCATTTTTTCAGTTATGGGGGTTTTAGGCAACCCCATAAACAGATTTATCGTGTTTATGTTTGTAAAGTGATATTTTATTCGTATTCTATGGCTAATTGTGCAGAAAAAGGTTATATTATATAGAAATGCTAATGGTCATAAACAGAAATAACTTGTTGAAACAATTATTTTTGCTACCATCAAGCAAAGAGAACATAATTAAAAATGATAATCAATTGTTTAAACAATTATTCTTGTAAACTTGAAATAATTATTACTTAACTCCAATTTAAAATTGGGCAAAAAGCCAGAAATTTAAGGAAAAACCACATTTTTCTATAATTATTCCAATGGATCATTAATGATAATCATACATTGTTTGAAGAATTACTTTTCTTGACTCTGATTACTTATTGTGCATCTCTTTCTTCAGTTTCGTTTTTCGATTAGTGTATAAAACAGTCTCCGGATGGAAAGGTCATTAAGATCAAAAAAAGACTTTATTTTATTAAAAAATGGCAAGGTTTCGGACTCGATATGGTCCCTTATCAAGCCTATTGAAACCTTTTGAAACATTGTTTATTATAGTCTAAATTTTTACATAAAATTATAAATAAAAACAAGAAATAAATCTTTGCCGATAAAAAATGATGAGAGTGTGAAAAAAAAATTTTGTTTTGTTAATGAGTTTGATAGGAAAAGATAAATATTAAAAGTAGCATGAAAAGTCACTAATGATAAGTAATAAATAAGAACAATAGGTATTAACAAATACAAGTGTCGACAATAAAATTTGATAATAAATAGAAACAATGATATAAAATTATAAATAAATAGTGTATAATAAGTTATTACCTTAGAACATAAGTTTGGAAGACGAATGAGATAAGAACTAGATTTTCCATTTTTATAGAATTTGGTTGAGACACGATGCAAAAGAACTAAAATCAAATTCAAGGGTTATCCCTAGAGCTTATGTGACTTCCAAAAATTCACAAAACCGGTTATCCTCTTAGAATTATCATTTCTACCATCAATTGTCCAACTTCTGAATTAGCTAAATATCTATCTAATTTTCTAAAAGTTTTAACGGGAAAATCTAGTTTTTCAGTTGAAGATAGCTGGAAGTTTGTCAATGAGATTAAAAGCTTCAACCATTAAGCCATTTCCCGTTCGGGGTAGGCGTGACACTACCCGATTCGGGTAGTGTTTGTAGGTGGGTAGTTTCTTGTAGTAAATAACTACAATTGTGGACTCACCACACCCACGACACGCGAACAGCACGCAGTCAGCAGTATTCCCGAACGGTCACCCATCCAAGTACTAACCGCTCCCAACACTGCTCAACTTCAGTGATCTAACGAGAACTGGTTTTTTCAGCGTGGTATGGCCGTATCTTGTATCTTTAGATGCGGTTAACTTATTCCCTTAAATTCTAATAAACCTAGCTCTACAAATTATCGAAAACAAATGGGACGAAATAGCTACATACACTTTAATTCCAAGAGATGAATTCTTGAATGCAGTTGAATTTTGTTTAAGATCTACATATTTTAAATTCAACAACAAAAATTATAAACAAATGGAAGGAGTGGCCATGGGATCTCCGCTTTCTCCTGTGATAGCGGATATTGACATGAATACTCTTCAAATTGACTGTCTTTCAACCTTAAATTTTGAAATGAAGGGTAGAAATGCAAAAGGAGTCAAGCGCCATTTTTCACTTTTTTCAGGAGAGACTAAAAACATGTTGTAAATTCAGTAGGACCATTTAAGAAAAAAATAAGAAACTGCTTTCGAGAAACTTTCATGCTCTATCGAACTAAAAAAAGTTTGCTCACAAAAAGCTATCCGGTTTCGAGAAAATGAATGAAACAGGTCACGTTTCGAGGTTAGATTTTGGGTCCGTATCGACTTTTAACATCTTTCAACATTAATTGTGGAGTCAATTTGCAGTTTAAGAAAAAACTAAAAATTTGAATTCTAGCTATTGAATGGACGAATTGATTTCCAAAAAGTTTGTTTGAAAAAAATCATGCAGTTTCGCGAAATTTGAAAATCCAATTATGACTTCGAAATGGTGTAAAACTGACATTTCAACTTAAAAATAATGACGATAGCAGTAATAATTTTGCAGATTTCCAAAAAATGAGGAATTTGGTTTTAGGTTATTCAGTGCTGAACGGAAGGGACTCAATGGTATTTAACAATAAGTAACCAGTGTTGAGAATAATGAAATTTGATTTTTTACTTTGTGGTTAGAAAAGCTTCTCGGACTGTGAAGACAAGAACACAAATTTTGAAAAATGATGCCCCAAAAAAATCCTTTGGCAGGCATGTGTAATAGAATTTATCTGAATTTTTGAGCTAATAAACCCGATTTCGAAAATTTGGCGCTTGACTCCTTTTGCATTTCTACCCTTCAAATACCATTATATAAAAGATACTTTGATGAAATTTTTATGATCATTCCTGAATCGAAATTACACGAAATTTTAGGAATTTTCAACTCATTCGTCTCAAATCTTAAATTCACTTCTGAACAGGAACAAAACTGTACAATTAATTTTTTTGGACGTATCGGTCACTAGAACCAATAATGAATGTCTTCTTACCGATTGGTACCACAAATACAGTTGGTCCGGCAGGTATCTACATTTCCTATCACAACATCCTTGGTCACAAAAGAAAGGAATGATTTTCGGACTCATAGATAGAGCCATTAAATTATAATTATCTTCATTCAAATTTAGACCACAAAATATCAAACTAATACAAAAAACTTTAATTCAAAATGGTTACCCGATTAATCTTATCAAAATCCGAGTAAATAATATTTAAAATCAACTAGGTAGAAAAGAGCTCAATAATTCCAAAAACTTCACTGTAGTTCCATACATCTCGGGAATAACTGACAAACTGGCTACTATTTTACGACATAATAACATAAAAGTAATTTTCAGACCAATAAAATCAAACTCAAACCTTTTTCCGTCTCCTAAAGACAATTAAGTTAGACATTTTGCAAAAAAGAAATGTAGTCTACAAATTAAACTGCTCAAATTGTGATTATTGTTATGTTGGACACACAAGCAGACCTTTATGTTATAGAATTAAAGAACATACTCGCCGAAACTCTAATGACGATAATATCACTGCTCTTGAAAGACACAGAATTGAAACTGGACATAATTTTGATTTCCAACATCCAAAAATCTTAGCTGGTGTGAAAGTGTGTTGTGGAATCGAAACAAATTCTGTTAATCTTAGATTTGAAAATTCTAAACTACCAAATTTTTGCAGTTATTTATGTAACTCTTAACTTTCTTCATGTAAATTAACCTTTACTTATTTATTATTATCTACATTTGAAATTATTCCCTTTCATTTTCTCGATTTTTCGAAAATTACTTAATTCTGATATCTTCAAGAACACTTACGATCATACTCATTACTGATGACTTTGTAAACACACGTTGTGTCACGGCGTCTAAAGATGACGTTTCCCGCTATTTTCGTTTTTGTAGCTCCCGTGAAGCTCTCTTGTTTCTATCAAAAATGCTATTTTGAATGTACAAATAAATGTGGGTGTGTCCACATTCACGGAAATGTCTATAAAATTTGAAAATGTTTTGGTAAGATATTTAAAAAAATGTTTTCTTTAACTCACACATTTTTACTTTCACAAACTAACTTTAATACAAACTTTTTGTCATCAGCATTCTTGTACTATACAAAAATTTAATAAAAAAAAGTTCTTTCAATTTTCTCTATTATACAGGTATTTTATTGTTGACATAGCCAACATAAAAATCCAAAATTTGGGATTTAATCAATCATTTTGTATCTTCTCAAATATACAATGATAAACATTACTGCTGTTTTCGGACATTCTCATATTTTTCCGTGTTTCAATCAAATACTATAAAAATGGGAAATCTAGTTCTTATCTCATTCGTCTTCCAAACTTATGTTCTAAGGTAATAACTTATTATACACTATTTATTTATAATTTTATATCATTGTTCTTATTTATTATCAAATTTTATTGTCTACACTTGTCGTTGTTAATACCTATAGTTCTTATTCACTACTTATCATTAGTGGCTCTTCATGCTACTTTTAATATTTATCTTTTCCTATTAAACTTATTAACAAACCGAAATTATTTTTTTTAACACTTTCATCATTTTTTATCGGCAAAGATTTATTTCTTGTTTTTATTTATAATTTTATGTGAAAATTTAGGCTATAATGAATAATGTTTTTACAGGTTTCAATAGGCTTGAAAAGAGACCATATCGAGTACGAAACGTTGCCATTTTTCAATGAAACAAAGTTTTTTTTTTATCTTAATGACCTTTCCATCCGGGAACTGTTTTATACTCTGATTACTTATTTGCCTTACTTTAATTGCAAATTGGACTGAAAGTGAATTTTTTTAAACTGCAATTTTGTAGCACTATTCTAAGAGAATATTGTTAACAATAATAATATATTGTGTAAACGATCACTCTTGTGAACATTGATGAACTATCACCTCCCTCTAATTGAAAGTTGGGCAACAAGTGGAAAATTAAAAAAACAAAAACTCGACTCTCTGACTCTATTCTAGGAGAAAATTGCTAACAACGATGATAAATTGTTAAAGCAAATTAATGTAAACATCAACTTATTACTATGAAATATTATCTTATATTCCACACTATCTGCATTAAAAACGAACAGCAAAAAGTCATAATTGGCGCCAGGGCTCGCAAAACCCATTTTTTCACTTATGGGGGTTTTTGGCAATCCTATAAAACAGATTTATGGTGTTTATGTTTCACAAGTGATTTTTTATTCGTATGCTATGGCTCATTGTGCAGAGAAATGTTGAGTTTCTACTCCATTGCGATAATATTTAGGATTGTAAATAAAATTTACAAACACGTATTTTTTTCTTCAAGGAAATACGTGTCAAACTTCATGGGGCTTACGGCACCTCTAAATATCATTTGTTTCAAAACCAAAAAAATGTATTTATTTTTGTGTGGATTCAAACATATTTCCGACCTGTTTCCATACAAATTCTAAAAAAAAATTTACAATGCATTTCTGGACCACCCTACCGTGTACGCTTGACAAACATAGTGTTACTAACCTGTATCGCGCTCGCGACGATGCTCCTCAGGCACCTGCCTATCTCGAAAATCGGCTTCCTGCCCGGCTCGTGGCAGAGCTTCTGGATACTCGGCTTGCTGCTGATTTTCCTGTTGAACAAAATTCACCAACGAAAAGCTGGGCTTCAATTTAAAATAGTTGGAACTAATGGTTAACAGAGTTTTATAAGGTAAAAGAATAATAAGAAAGAGCTCTTATTCAGTTTACCCAACAAAAGGGAGGTCGCTTTACTGACACGGTGTCAGGGCCATAGAGGATGGAGCCTCCGATCCTACGGTGAGGATCGCGAGGGAACAAGGTTTGTTGAGTCTCGTTAATTGGTGCTCCGATCCTATAGAGAGGATCGCGGGGATGGGTCCATCGAAGATGGGATGGAGAGGTAGAGAAACGGTCCAGGACCGTCAAAATCATAGGAATAAAAAATGGCGACTTACTTGACTCTGGTATCCTGAAGAGCGAGGGAGCAGGAAGAAGGGTTTCCGGGGAGAGATTAAATAAGGTCCTCCGATCCTACCACGAGGATCGTGAGGGGGAAGGGGGTTCTGATCAGTAAATTTTCTCATTTTCTTTCCCTGATCCTGCCGGAAGAATCGCCAGGGGGAATCACGAAGTTAAGCGATTAATTCAATTAATCTCCGATCCTACGATGAGGATCGTTAGAAAGGGCTTAGTTAACTTTAATTAATCGTCTCCGACCCTACGGTAAGGATCGAGAGAAGGGGCGAAGTTGAATCAAATTCAGTCATTCTCCGATCCTACGGAGAGGATCGTGAGAAGGGATCGCGAGGTTAACCGGTTAATTCAATTAATCTCCGATCCTACGATGAGGATCGTGAGAAAGGGCTTAGTTTAATTTAATTAATTGTCTCCGATCCTACCGTGAGGATTGTGAGAAGGGACGAGGTTGAATTAAATTCAGTCATTCTCCGATCCTATGGAGAGGATCGTGAGAAGGGATCGCGAGGTTAAACCGACAATTCAATTAATACCCGTGCATAGATCGCGAGAAAGCGCGAGGTTTAATCTAATTTAACCGTTCTCCGCTCTTACGCTGAGGATCGAGAGACAGGGTAACGACGTTAAACGTGAAAATTAACGAACTCCGATCCTACGTCGAGGATCGTGAGTGGGTTTGAATTTATCTAAATCCCGTTATTCTCCGATCCTACGATGAGGATCGTGAGAAAGGTTCGGTTTAATTAATTTTTGGATCGTTCTCCGATCCTTTGGTGAGGATCAAGAGAAAGGGTAACGACATTATATGTGAAATTGAACGATCTCCGATCCTACGTTGAGGATTGTGAGGGTGAGATTTATCTAAATAAATTTCGAGCGACTTTTTGACAGGATAACCGTCAATCACTTTGAGTGACGGTTTCCTGTTTAAAAGTCCCAAGATCGTTTTTTTATGGCATCTAGCTGGCGCCATGGGCCATTAATGATACTAAAAATAGCTTTAGATCTCAAGTTTCTAACCTCTAAATCTATCTTGAGTACCAAACTGCGCAGTATTTCTGACGAATGTATAACCCAGAGAACATAGGATACGATGCTCAAACATAAATATTCTAAACGCAATTAGTCCATAGTTTCGCAGATATTAATGAATAATTAAACAGGACCACAAAATGATTCAGGGAGTCTACTGGGATTCTAATAGGAGGTCTTCATGTTTTTGGGGTCGCTGAACACGAATCCGTTCGCTGAATTGAGCCAGCACGTCAGGATTTGCAGTAAAATTTAAAAAATGGCTTGTTTTGAAGTCTGACTAAAGCTTCCACTTTGGCCAAAATTTTTTGGTCAGGTTCTTATGATACTATTCAAAGTCCCCATGCCTCTCACAATGGGGTGCTTGTTCAGCGTGAGTCCCCTTGGCTGTCAGGGTGGAGTACTTGTTCAGCGTGAGTCCCTTCACCTCTTACGATGGAGTGCTTGTTTAGCCTGAGTCTCCTTGCCTCTCATGATGGGGTGCTTGTTTAGCGTGATTCCTCTTGCATCTCACCATGCGGTGCTTGTTTAGCCTGAGTCACTTTACCTCTCACGATGGGGTGCTTCTTCAGCGTGAGTCTCCTTGCCTTTCACGATGGGGTGCTTGTTCGGCGTGAGTCTCCTTGCCTCTCACGATGGGGTGCTTGTCGAGCGTGAATCCTCTTGCCTCTCACCATAGGGTGATTGTTAAACGTGAGTTAAACGTGAGTTAAAAATGAGGTGCTTGTTGAGCGTGAGTACCCTTGCCTCTTAGGATGAGGTGCTTGTTTAGCGTGAGTCCCTTCACCTCTCACGACGGGGTGCTTGTTTAGTGTGAGTCTCCTTGCCTCTCACGATGGGGTGCTTGTTTAGCGTGAGCCCCCTTGCCTCTTAGGATGAGGTGCTTGTTTAGCGTGAGTCCCTTCACCTCTCACGACGGGGTGCTTGTTTAGCGTGAGTCCTCTTGCCTCTCACCATAGGGTGATTGTTAAACGTGAGTCCTCTTGCCTCTCACAATGAGGTGCTTGTTGAGCGTGAGTCCCCTTGCCTCTTAGGATGAGGTGCTTGATTAGCGTGAGTCACTTCACCTCTCACGATGGAGTGCTTGTTTAGCGTGAGTCTCCTTGCCTCTCACGATGGGGTACTTTTTAGCGTGAGTCCTCTTGCCTCTCACAATGGGGTGCTTCTTAAGCGTGAGTCCCCTTGCCTCTCACAATGGGGTGCTTGTTAAGCGTGAGTCCCCTTGCCTCTCACAATGGGGTATTTGTTTAGGGTGAGCCCCCTTGCCTCTCACGATGGGGTGCTTGTTTAGCGTGAGCCCCCTTGCCTCTCAGGAGGGGGTGCTTGTTTAGCGTGAGTCCCCTTGCCTCTCACGATGGGGTGCTTGTTTAGAGTGAGTCCCCCTGCCTCTCACGATGGGGTGCTTGTTTAGAGTGTGTCCCCTTGCCTCTCACGATGGGGTGCATGTTCAGCGTGAGTCCCCTTGCCTCTCACGATGGGGTGCTTGTTTAGCGTGAATCCCCTTGCCTCTTACGATGAGGTGCTTGTTTAGCGTGAGTCTCCTTGTCTCTCACGATGGGTCTATTCCCACAAACCCAAAAACCTCACATCCTATAATACCAATTTCTCAATTGGTTTTATATTTGAGGTTTGTGGGTTTGGGGTTTGTGGGTTTCGAGCTTGTGGATTTGGGGTTTGGGGTTCATGGGTTTAGGGTTTGTGGGTTTGGGACCGAAATGTATACAGAAAATCGGGAGTTTTAGCCATTTATGAATTTTACTGCAAATCCTGACGTGCTGGCTCAATTCTGCGAACGGATTCGTGTTCAGCGACCCAAAAACATAAAGTACACCTATTAGAATCCCAGTAGACTCCCTGAACCATTTTGTGGTCCTGTGATTATAATTACCTCATAATTATTAGTCATAATAATTATACATATAATCAACTTTTCATTTTAAGCCTTTTGAATCTTTCCGCCAAGGAGTTCACTAGTTTAGAGAGTGTTAGGTAGAAGGGTCTTAGTGCCCTGGAGCTTTAATTTTAAAAAAGGTGCACACCGTTACACTGGACCTCCAGTGGGACTCCGATACCATGTCGAAAGTGGAAACTCGAACGGACCTCTTTTTCTAACGCGTGGAGATAGAAAGAGAGGTTCGTTCGACTTTCGACTTTGAAACAGCATCGGAGTCCCACTGCTCGTCTCGGGGCCCGCTCGTCACGCCGCGCATGGCGTAACTCAATACTAACAGAGGGAGGGGAGCGCAGTGCGCCAATATTCAAACTAGACTGCGGGAGGAGAATGGACTGAGAGCTGTCATTCTTTGGGAGGGACAACAGAAAAAACCGAGACCCCCATTGTTTCAACCATTGGTGGTTTTGTTGTGTAACAAGTTCTTTTAACGATCCGTTTTTTTCCGTGTCTTGTAAAATGGATCAATAAATGGTTGTTTTGAATACATGAAAAATTCGTGACATTCAAAATTACAAGAATAGATAATAAGAATGATCTATTGTTAATTTTCACATGAAATTAGTGACAGCAAATCTGTCTGACAAAAATTTGAAGCAATTTCAGTGCAATAAAAAGTATTTTGCAGTCCGAAAAGCCACAGTTTCGTATTCACTTCTTTCATTTGTTCTGGATTTGTATCTTAACAAATATAATTAAACCTATGCTCTTTTCAATAATATCTGCGGCAATTAAAATGATAAAAAAAAATCCGAAATTGAAAAAGCCCAAATTCCAGAACTTAAAAAGAATTGTGTATAATGTTTCATAGAAATTGTTACTGACAATCACTCTCACGATGAGTCAAACTATTTCCAGAGAAGAACAAACTTTTTCCAATAAAATTACAATATTGTTAAATACCTACGAATCTTAATATTTAAAATTAAATATTAATAATTGTTTATTGTTGACTTTACATAAAAACAGTTACTGTAAATCTCTCTCACAAACATTCGAAGCAGTTTCAGTACGAAAAAAATTATTTTCCAGGACAGAGTTTTATATTTACATCTTTCATTTTTTTTCAGAATCAACAGCTGATGTAGTTCTACACAAATAATCAAACATATATCACTTTTCCAAATCTCCATATAATTTCAAATAATGAAGGAAGAACCGAAATAAAAAAACACAAATTCCAAATTTTCGCAAAAAATTGTTTACAACAATTACAACTGTTGAAGTTTCATAAAAATTGTGACCGACAGTCAGTCTCACTATAATTTAAAGCATATTCATCCGAAAACAAATTTTTTTCAACAAACATTACACTATGAGGCTGTTTGTTAATGCCATTTGTTTATAACAATGACAAAATTAATTAATGACAATAATCAAATTATTTGCATTCTGGGAGTACTCTTACGTCGATTCAAGATGATTTTCATTACATGCAAACTGCTATTGAAAAATAAATAATGATTTTGTGAAAAATCTCGATTTTCTCATACTTCGAGTAAACTTATAATAAATAAACGAATGAAAATGTAACAATCTCCGACTGAGGTGCTCTTGGAAATTTAGCGCTCTTCAATTTGAAAAAAATAATTACGGATTGGGGCAAAATTGAAGGCTGTAGCCCTTCTGAACGAAATGCTATCGTGTTCACTTCAACATTTCCATTATTAGTGCAAATATTAACAGATTTTCATGAATCTTTTTTCCACTTTCTTGAAATTATATGAATAAACTACACATATTTCTGCTAATTAAAATTGAATCACGCGATGCTTTCATAATTTCAGTTTTTTGAACCGGCCTGCTTCTCATAACAATGAGGAGGATGATTCGTTCCGGGTAATTCGACGTGCTCCAAAGTCTGCACTCGCGATACGGGGCGTCTGCCTCGTGACTTTGACCAGGATCGAGGCTTAGGCATCGAAAATACAGACTCAGCTAGTACTGAGCGTCACTGCATTTTTTTCTGTTGTTCTTTTCTTTTTGTTTATAACTTGAAATATAGACATTTTTTCAAAAAACCGAGACTTCACAGCAAAATAGACCAACATTTGGATGAGGTATGCCAAATATCAGACCAAAATATCCAACCGTGCGGCCGGAAACTGGAATTCCTTTTCATAACGCTGATAAATCCCCTTAATGTCTCTGTTTGTCGAAATTTCTCACACATGTGGTTTTTACGATCGTTGACTGTCTCTTGTCTAAGAAGGAGTGTATATGTATTAAAAAAAAGGTGACACTAACACTACAATCTACACTGTACTTGAGTTTTTGGGAAAATTCGTTATAGGCAAAAATTGGTCATTTTCAAGGGGAGTTTTCGTTCGTCTATTTTTTCCTTTTTTGAAATGATTTCAGTGCTCAGTGTGGCCCGGTGCGGTTCGGTCGCTCGAGACGAAATCTTGAAGAATTAAAATAACCATTTTTTAATAAGTGGTTACAAAATGAAAAATTACCAAAAATTCCGTTGGATTGTAAAGCGAAGTTAAAGTGTAACTTTAAAATTGCACTAAGTGAAAAAATAAATAAATTTGAATAAACTTCTCTGAATTTTTTGAACAAAATTCCATTTAATTCGACGAATTTTGAGTTTAGAAATTTGGGTTAATTTTAAATTAATAGTTTTGTTTCTAATTCTATAAAAAATATCTTTGAAAAATTTATATTATCCATTAACATTTTTATGGTGATTGTGACAATTAAAATTGGTCTTGTGCTGATGGATTTCATATAAGATTTCTAAGGGAATGATTGTTTCCCTTTCACAATGGAATATATGACATAACAACAGAAGGATAAGTCTTTTTCTCCTTTATGGTTTTCTACTTAGTCTGAAACTGAAGTTTCTTAGAAATTTTAACATGTCATCATAGATTTCGCGGGAATTTGACAGATTGTGGGGCAAAGAAACAGTTAATTCATGGAAATGTTATACATAAAGAGAGGGGCAATAATGCAATCAATTTGAAAAAAGACGTTTTCGAGATATAACAAAGCCCTTGATAATTTTATCGAATTTTTATTGGAAACATTGGATATTGTTGTAACATAATTTTCTGCTGATTGGCAATTAAAACAAGTATTAAAGTGCAAGAATGATTTCGAAATATTAAGGATTGACACTTAAACCGAAAA